>APFE030406736.1:19670-46002 GCA_000404065.3 Pinus taeda | reverse complement strand
CTTGTTGTGGACAAGCTGTTCCCAAGGTCTGATGATGGGCTTGGGAAGTGCAGACTGAGTTTCTGCATCTGCATGTACAATTGTTGCATTATTAATTTGCTGTTTATGGGAGTCCGTTTCAATCTTCTGAACAGAAACAGGTTCAGAAAGATGACTCCAATGCTGTAGTTCTTCTTGCTGCAGCTTTGTCTCAAGCTGCAAAAACTCAATATTCTCCTGTACATTATGCAGGCATGTCTCAATGTCATAGAGAGTGTCTTTCCTTATTTGCACTGTGTTGTGAGCCGTTGATACGATTAGAGTTCTCACTAACTCCAATAATCGATGAATTTTTGTCATTATTTAAACAACTCAAGTCAACAAATGATCACAAATGTACTTTTAAAGGCAAATTGCAATATTCTTCAAAATTAAAAGTGCCTGATGATAAGAGGGAAATCTTGAAAATTGATTCTCCTTTATGTTCGGTTGTCAAATAAATTCCTCTATTGTATGCCAACAAACAATAAGTACCATGTTCATAAATTTACCTCGATGCCAAGTAACTAATCATAGATCAAAAAATCTTCTTTTTGCTATGTTTGTAGATGACTTTTGTTATCTTCACACTTTTATGTTGTAGATGGAGTCTCTGTTGATCTAAACGTTTGTGACTTAAGTACCCTTCAATGGTCAAACCCTGACTCCGTGTTTTCTTTGCCAACTATTCTTTGATAAACTTCAAGTACGCTAACCAGATATATAGGACAACTGTTGTTTAGTGTGGAGGGAGAGATTTGTATTGATTTCACAAGGGCTAGTTTCTCTGAGCAAAGGATTTAAAGTTTGATCTCCAGAGACCTCCCAAATCACATATGTGTAACTCTAATTATGAGATCGCAAAGACTGCCTGGACTGAATATTTTAAGAGCTGTCTATCTAGAAGTCATAATGAACAGACCTTGATCCGAAGAAACCCTCAATCAATCTGTAGACTTAGAACAGAGATCACCTCAAACATGTCATTGTTCTGTTAATTCAAGGGAGGACAAATATCTATAGGTCTGATGTTCCAAGTTTGCCTGAATGTCAACAAGTAGACTGCTCCAACCGATATGTCAAATAAAACACGAAAATGATTCTCCTTTGCAAGATACTCAGAACTTTAAGGACCGCAGGTACATGAATATCCACAGAAATATATCTTGTTTAAGAAACCCTCGCTCTGTCACTAGATCAGCTCACATCCATGTTCAACGCCAGATGCAGGTAAGCCACCAAATCGTGACATCAGTTCATGTCAGCATTGGGTTTCAGATATGGAGAATGTGTGTTGTTGTCCACCCGAAGCTCACATTTAACATGACAATAAGCCCACGATATTTGCTCTAGAACCTTCACGATCCTCTTTACGTTCTCCGAACATTGATTCATCACGCGCATCTACTCGTTCAAGAAGAAGCCGAAAACCTTAGTAATAACATCGTTAATGTTAACAACTCTTAGCACTCTACACCCAAATATATCCAATCTCCGCCCAAAGGCGCAGTTCCCAACGCGGGGACCTCCCAATCAAACACTTCAGGTGCCTCTGCCTGTGAATCTCATGCACAGACAGCCAGATACACTGACTCCAGTGAAATGTAATGGCGGAAGGAGCTAAGAGATTAATCAATCAGAATCGTAACAGAGGCCGTCGAGAAGGCCATCTCTGAATGAATTTAGTAAAGAAGGCAACACCAGCATGAATTCCGACACCTCAAAGGCCGCGATCGTCTGATTCTTGATGATCCAGGAGACGAGGTTACCGAGAATCGATATTGATTCCATACAGTGAAGAATTATGACATGATTCTCCGACTAATGTCTTCTCCGCTGCTCTTAGTGGAGGATTTGCATATGCCATGAAGCTCGAACTGCAGGCGTGGCGCTTGCAACAATTCCAACCAGTCTCACAAAAGGAGGTGGGCAACGAAAGGGATCAAATCCTGCGTTGGAGTACACTACAGAATGTCGACACCGTCACCAACGACACTGACATTTTGTATCTCTGTATCCCTGTCATCTGTACTTCTCTACCTGCAGCAAGACTGATAACTGTCATTCTCAACTCTAAATACTATTTTTAGACTCTGTTATCCATTGCAACCTCTCTTTGGACCGTTGGCATTTATTTTGCACACTCAACGCATACTTCATTTCCACAACCTGTAAATTTGAATCATTCTCTGGAATGAAGGGTTTGTATAGGTAGGCAACGATATTCAAGGCGTTATCTAGCAGATGCCATAGCAAGCAAGAGAATCAAACTATTATGGTCTTTGGAAATTCAATGAATAGACATAAAACCTCTCAGGTCTGGCATATGCTCTGCCTTGAAGTTTGGAGTGTAACGTATGCCATGTACCTATCATAACGCTTCAGATTTTGCAGGTAGAGTAACATTCAACCTTTTAGATTTCTTTTATTTGCCATCACGCACCATGCAATCAACACAATACATGATACATCTATGCGTTCTTGTAACCTCTCCGTCTCACGTCTGCTTCAATATAATGCATATCTTAACCGTAATTAGCGCATTGAAACGATTCTTTCTGCCATTTGCATATACTCTGTCCATTATTTTCATCGAACTGGAACTCGAACTCACGGTGGAATGCATACAATGGAGGCGCAGGTGCAATAATCAGGACAGAGGCGTTATGTCAGGACTGAGTAATCAGGGGAATGCAGCCAAATTGCCATTATCATCAGCAGCTAAATCGCAGAAGCGGAATCCCTCCCAATAATTCACACCGTTCTTTCCAGCGGAATAATCCAAAATGGAAGGACAGAGGCGTTATTGTCAAGCCAGGCAGCGTTACTCTTTCAGTCGTTTGGTATGCAGCTTCAGAGTTGTTTTCATAAAAATGTCAAGCAGCGTTTCCTTCAGGTATGGGACAGAGGAGCAGAAGGCAGGCCGTGCTGGTCAGGTGGCAGCTAAATTTAAGGCAAACAGGCCACTCATCATGGCTCTGATACCATGTTAAACAGACATGGTTAGGGAAAACAAATAGGAAAACAATAGGAAAGATAAATCATTCAGTACATTTTATTAACAATTAGATATACATTTATAGTACATTTGGTGACCGTTGGGATTCAGATCCCAAGGTCCCTTGGACTGCTTTGTCCATTCGACTTCCACGCTAACCCTTTAGGATTAGGTGTCCAACATTTTCTGAGGTTATTTAAAGCTCTTTTTTCTTTAACAGAAATGTTAGATGCAGGAGGTTTAGAGGTTCTTAGAATTTTTGCAATAACTTGTCTGATTTCTTCACTTTTTGCTATGTCTAGATTTTTAATCGCTACTTCAATGTTACTAATGACTTCTTCCACAGGTATTTTATTAGGGGTTATGGCAAAATTTAGACCTTTTTTCAGGATGGATTCAGTTGCATAATCTAGGCTGATGTCTGATAAGTTAATGACCTGCGCTTTATATGATGTCTTGCTTGGATTGGGTTGAGTGGTTTGGGTTGTTTCGCTGGTAGATGGGATGTTTATTGACCATCTCTTGGTTTTATCCAAGTTTTTGTTCAGATCTGCGTTGTTATCTTCTGCGCTATTTGCATCTAGTGTTCTATACATATTACTTACACATCTATTGCTGCTGTTTGGACTATTTGTTAACCTATCAAGCGGAGAATTCAGTCTTGACTGTGATTTGGAATGCCTCAGTGGGCTGGCCTGCGTGTTGTTGTGCTTGATGGAGAGACTTCTGTCCACGTTGTTATCCACGCTGTCATGTGTCCTAGCCACGCTGTCTGTTATAGCCACGTTGTTTGCTCTAATTTGATCACTAGTTGTATTGCTGATCTTACCTGCGCAGTTCTTTGGTGAAGTCAAGCTGTTTGCTTGATCACCATTCGTATTGTTACCTGCGTATTTCTTAGGTGCATGAACAATTAAACTTGCGTTCTGGTGGAATTTATCTCATGTGACCTCAATCTTTCACCCATAGTATTGCCGTGCATGTTGCTGATGCCCACGTTGTTCATATCTTCAATTATAGCTGTGCTGTTAACATGAGATGTGGGGTTTGGGTGGATGTCAATAAGCCAATTCTTCTGCACTTGGTGAGTTTGCGCTCTTGAGAAAACATCTAGATTAAGGTTCTGAATGATGTTAGATGTCTGTAAACTGTAAAGCTTTTTTAATTTTTGGATGTTGTCTTTAGTTAACCATTTATCTGATTTTATAAATGTAATTGCATCCAAGGATTGCCATAGATCCTGTCTAAGATATGAGGAAAGGTATAGATGAGAAGACAAAAGCTTCTGAGAAGTTTTCACCAATTTTGACCTAACCCATTTAATTTCATTTCTAACCAGGGTTTCACTTAATTTTTTGAAAATTGACAGATTTCTGCCCACTCGAAGAGGATGTTTGCAGATAGCAAATTTAGGAATTAGGTTGTTGTCTCTACATATTTTAAGAAAATTTAGTTTGGAAACGAATTTAGCTCTGGATAATCTTAACTTCTCAAATTTTGATGCGCTGTCTATCATGTCCCTTCCATGGTAGGACTTGATGTTGTTAAATAATGAATCCATACAGGTGAAGATAGTTTTTAGAAGAGGAGGAATGACCTGTTAATGAGTTTTGTGAACCCAATGTTTCGGACTACCATGTGAGTCCATCATTAGGGGATGCGACAATAGGTCTTCTCAGATGTTAATGATATATCCATGAGCTCTAATTTGGTTATATATATATGTGTGTGTGTGTGTGTGTGTGTGTGTGTGTTTAAAGAGAAGTTATAAGGAATTTCGTTTGTGAGAATAATTTTGGAAAAATCACATAAACAAGATTATGGATCACACAAGTCTGAATTCTTTTATAAGGAATTTCGCCAGGTTGTTATTTTTTCATTTGTTTAATTATTTATTATTGTTAATTAATTATTAATTTAATTTTTTTATTTTTTGGTTAATTTATTGATTTATTAATTATTAATTAATTTATCAATTGTTTCAATTACTTATTATAATCAGTTTAGGCCTCCTCTAATCTTTGTTATTATTGAATAAATATTATGTTTATTAATTTTATACAAAATTATTATTTTAAATTTAGTTTGTTTTTAAATATTTTTATTATTTGTTTAAATAATTAATTATTATTGATAATTAGTTAAAAAATAGAATTGGAATAATTTTTCTATTTATTTATATATTAATGTGTTTATTTTATATTTATAATTAGGTTTAATTATTAATTCATTAAGTATTAAAGGGGTAAATTAATTAAATCGAGTGTATCATTTATTGATTTGTTTATTATGCTTATTAATATGTAAAAATTAATTTTTTGATTATTTGTTTTAATAGCTCATTAATTTGTTTGATTAATTAACTAATTTTGTCTGATTAAATTAATTAAAAGATTAAACTAATTAATTAATTTTATTTTTATATTTATTTATTAAAATGTCTATTCATTTAATTTTATGTATTATGTTTGATTAATTAAATTGATAAGATTAATAGATTAATTAATTTAAAACTAATTAATAAAATAAATAAATTTAGTTATTAATTAATTAAATTAATGAAGGATAAATTAATGAACTAATAAATCGATAATGAGTTAATTATTGATTTTTTAAGATTTCAATTAAAGATTTCTAGGTGTTGCTTAGTTTAACCCATCATCCCGGTTCAAGTTGTTCTTCCTTTTTGCTATTTCAATGGCTTCTTTGGTTTTCCTTTTAAGATGGTGGTCTTCTCTTTTAACCAGGTTGACTTCTTCCATGCAGATGTAATGAGAGGAAGAATGAACATGTTCAACTAAGGTTGATTTCGAGGTCCTTTCTCTTCTCAAGTCAGCGATGTGTTCCTTAATTCTAATATTAAGAGACCTACCTGTTTCACCTATGTATTCCTTCCTGCATGAGCAAGGAATCACATAAACACCTTTCTGAAGGTTAGGGTTTATGGGATCCTTGACTGAGTTGAATACTTGTCTGATGGTGTTAGCAGGGGTGAAAATATCATGCGCAAAGTAATTAAAAAGAATCAAAGAAGTATCACTCTTTGATTTTTTTTAATTACTTCGCGCATGATTTTTTCACCCCTGCTAACACCATTAGACAATTATTCAACTCAGTCAAGGATCCCATAAACCCTAACCTTCAGAAAGGTGTTTATGTGATTCCTTGCTCATGCGGGAATCTATACATAGGTGAAACAGGTAGGTCTCTTAATATTAGAATTAAGGAACACGCCACTAACTTGAGAAGAGAAAGGACCTCGAAATCAGCCTTATCTGAACATGTTCATTCTTCCTCTCATTACATCTGCATGGGAGAAGACCACCATCTTAAAAGGAAAATCAAAGAAGCCATTAAAATAGAAAAAAGAAAGAACAACTTGAACCGGGATGATGGGTTAAAACTAAGCAACACCTGGAAACCTTTAATTGAAATCGTAAAAAACCAATAATTAACTCATTATCGATTAATTAATTAATTAATTAATCAAACAAAATAAATTAATCAAACATAATACACAAAATTAAATCAATAGACATTTTAATAAAATAATATAATAAAATAAAATTAATTAATTAGTCATTTTTTAATTAAATAATCAACAAGGAAATAGTTAACTTAATCAAACAAATTAATGAAGCTATTAACAAATTAATCAAAAAATTAATTTTTTATTATAAAATTATAAACAATAATAACAAATCAATAATATACAAATCATTTAATTAATTTACCCCTTTATACTTATGAATTAATTAATGTACCCTTAATTATAAATTAATAAAGTTTAATAAAACAATTATATATAATAAATAAGAAAATTATTAACCCAATTATTTTCTTTTTAACTAATTAATCAAATCTATTCTTTTAACTAATTTAATTCAAATAGATTAATTAATTATTAAACAAATTAATATAAAATATTTTAAAAACAAGCTATTTAAAATAATTAATTTTGTAATATATTTAATAAAAACATATAATAATTCATAATAACAAAATTTAATTTATCCCCCTAAAACTGATCAATTTAAAATTAAGTAATTGAAACAAACTTAGATAAATAAATTTAATAAATCAATAAAAATAAACCAAAAAATGTAAATTAATTAATTAATTTAATAATAATAATAAATAATTAAAACAAATGAAAAATAACAAGCCCGACCCAAATCCTTATAACTTTCTCTTTTAAAATAAATACATATATATATATATTATATATATACTTATATATACTATATAATATAACCAAATTAGAGCTCATGGATATATCATTAATATCTCAGAAGATCTATTGTCGCATCCCCTGATGATGGACTCACATGGTAGTCCAAAATGTTGGGTTCACAAAACTCATTAACAGGTCATTCCTCCTCTTCTAAAAACCATCCTCACCTGTATGGATTCATTATTTAACAAATTTACCTTTGTTGATGATTGTAGCTTGGACAAGAACTTATACACGAGTTTTATATCAAACATTCATTAATTCATAGAAAGACATTTCTATTCTATAGTCACTTAAGTAAAGTAAATTATTAAAGTGATCAACCTTTTAATTATAAGTTAGGAAAAGTCTAATAAAATAATTTAATTACACTAGTGATTTAGATAAATCTCCACTTTGATCACTAGTGAGATTGGGATCTTATCTCAACCATTGATTTCAATGAGTGCTTAAGGTTGTGGAGACTTAGTCATCAACTCTAAATTATAAAGTAACACAACAAACAAAGGAATGAAAAATTGATAGATAGAGTGACTCAGTTGCACCGAGTGATAAAGATTTTGGCCAGTGTGCAAACTAGGGAGTAAAGAAAAACAAGAGTGCAACGAGGAAATCTATCTTAACAAATTTGTGGAGGCCATACTATCCAGCAGAAAGAGGCCATACGATTTGGGCACAAGTGGGCGCAAGAGGAAAAGCCGACCGTACGATTCAACTAAGAAGTCGACCATATGATTTTTAGCAGGGTTGTATTCAACCATAGATCATACAGATAGCAGACCGCAACTAGAGGAGAGCTCAGGATTGGTACAGAGCCATAGGGCTGTGCCATACAGTTAGCATATTGTTGTAGAGTTTATCTTTCTATGTGGATGAGTTTTCCCGGTGTGGGAAACCCTTCTAAGTTTGGAATTATTTTAATGAAAAAATGATTTGAGGGGCAGAAAATATAGTTGTGTATTTGGAAATTTACTGTGCTTCCACAAATTTATTTTTTTCAGCATTTTTTTCTATTTAAAATAAAAAACGGTGATTGTGATTGAAATCATACAGAAATGCTTTCATCTAGGATTTGAAGAAATTTTAATAGCCTTGTGCTTTAAAATATCTTAGGTTTACCCTGAGTGTCATTCTCAAAAAGAGGGGAACTGGATGTCGGGGTTTTCCTCATACTATGTTACCATGGAAACAATTATTCATGTACATGAAACTATCAAGATCAGTTAATATATCTATTATCATCATTAATCCATCAACACATATAGAAAGGTCCATACATGAATTTATGTGCCAAATGCAAAAACTTCCAATGACTATTTCATACCGTACAACTTCCATAAGAAATATTTTGGGATGGTTTTGAAAATTGAAAAGTTCCATATCTACAATCTCCATGAGAGACACTAACTCCATCCATTGCAACAAGCTTAAATGAAGCACAATTAAAGAGTGAAATCACCAATTATGAAGTATTTTGTTCAATTGAAAAATCAAACATATACCTAAAAATTTATGGTAAAAGATACAACACCACCATAACCATGAATACTTGAGCACTGAAGTATCTGAAAAAGTCCAGATGAATTTCTAAATGCAATACAACCCAAATTAGAGCTCATGGATATATCATTAACATCTGAGAAGAATCACATGGTAGTCCGAAACGTTGGGTTCACAAAACTCATTAACATGTCATTCCTCCTCTTCTAAAAACTATCCTCACTTGTATGGATTCATTATTTAACAACATCAAGTCCTACCATGGAAGGGACATGATGGATAGCGCATTAGAATTTGAGAAGTTAAGATTATCCAGAGCTAAATTTGTTTCCAAACTAAATTTTCTTAAAATATGTAGAGACAACAACCTAAATCCTAAATTTGCTATCTGCAAACATCCTCTTCGAGTGGGCAGAAATCTGTCAATTTTCAAAATTAAGTGAAACCCTGATTAGAAATGAAATTAAATGGGTTAGGTCAAAATTGGTGAAAACTTCTCAGAAGCTTTTGTCTTCTCATCTATACCTTTCCTCATATCTTAGACAGGATCTATGGAAATCCTTGGATGCAATTACATTTATAAAATCAGATAAATGGTTAACTAAAGACAACATCCAGAAATTAAAAAATCTTTCCAGTTTACAGACATCTAACAGCATTCAGAACCTTAATCTGGATGTTTCCTCAAGAGCGCAAACTCACCAAGTGCAGAAGAATTGGCTTGTTGACATCCACCCAAACCCCACATCTCATGTTAACAACGCAGTTATAATTGAAGATATGAACAACGTGGGCATCAACAACACGCAAGGCAATACTATGGGTGAAAGATTGAGGTCACATGAGATAAATTCCGCTAGAACACAAGATTTAACTGTTCCTGCACCTAAGAAATACGCAGGTAACAATACGAATGGTGATCAAGCAAACAACGTGACTTCACCAAAGAACTGTGCAGGTAAGATCAACAATACGACAGGTGATCAAATTAGAGAAAACAACATGGCTATAACAGACAACGTGGCTAGGACACATGACATCGTGGATAACAATGTGGACATAAGTCTCTCCATCAAGCACAACAACACGCAGGCCAACCCACTGAGGCATTCCAGATCACAGTCAAGACTGAATTCTCCGCTTGATAGGTTAACAAATAGTCCAAACAACGCAACAATAGATGTGATGGTAAGTAATATGTATAAAACACTGGATGCAAACAACGCAAAAGATAACAACGAAGATCTGAACAAAAACTTGGATAAAACCAAGAGCTGGTCAATAAACATCCCATCTACCAGCGAAACAACCCAAACCACTCAACCCAATCCAAGCAAGACATTAGATAAAGCACAGGTCATTAACTTATCAAACATCAGCCTAGATTATGTAACTGAATCCATCCTGAAAAAGGGTCTAAATTTTGCCATAACCCCTAATAAAATACCTGTGGAAGAAGTCATTAGTAACATTGAAGTAGCGATTAAAATTATAGACATAGAAAAAAGTGAAGAAATCAGACAAGATATTGCAAAAATTCTAAGAACCTCTAAACCTCCTGCATCTAACATTTCCGTTAAAGAAAAAAGAGCTTTAAATAACCTCAGGAAAAATAAAATCATAGTCATCCTAAAAGCTGATAAGGGCAACACAACTGTAATTATGAACAAAATCGATTATGATAATAAAATGGAAGAACATCTAAATAACAATGGATGTTATAAAATTATTAACAAAGTCCCCAGTGAAAAAATCATGCGCGAAGTAATTAAAAAAATCAAAGAATCATCACTTGATGATATCACAAAAAATAAAATCATCCCTAATAGTTCCATTATTCCTAGATTTATGGGGCTCCTAAAGTCCATAAACCTAACATACCTCTTAGACCTCTAGTTAATACCATAGGTTCCCCTACTTACCTTCTGGCAAAACACCTGGCCAAAAAAACTTAGAACTCTGTCTGGTAATACCCCTTCTTATATTAAAGACTCCTATTCTTTTGTTCAATGGATTAATAACATAGAAATGAAAGAAAAAGATCTGATGGTCAACTTTGATATTGTATCCCTTTATACCATGATTCCTATTGGTGAAGCAATTGAGATAATGAAAGACATCATTGATAAAGAAACTGTGGATATTTTGGAGCTATGCTTAAGATCTACTTACTTCAGTTTCAAAGGAAACATTTATGAACAAACTCATGGTGTGGCTATGGGCTCTCCTCTATCCCCCATAGTCGCCAACATCTTTATGGAGCACTTCGAAAAAAAGGCTCTTAGGTCATTTTCATACACCCCTGAAGAATGGAAAAGGTTTGTGGACGACATATTTGCTAAGTGGAGTCATGGGAAAGAAAAACTTGACCTATTCCTCAATCACTTAAATAGCCTCTCCGACCATATAAAATTCACTATTGAAATTGAAAACAAAAACCAGCTTCCCTTTCTTGATATCCTTCTAACTAAAAAAGATGGGTCTCTTGGTTTTCAAGTCTACAGAAAGAAAACCCATACAGCGTTAACGATATTTACATGCAAATTCCCATCACCACCCTAAACAGAAGATTGGCATCATTAGGACCTCAACCACTAGGGCGGCCAGAATATCTGATCCTAACCATTTAAATGATGAACTCAACCATCTTCACAAAGTATTTGAACTAAATGGCTATAATAGGAATACCATTAAAAAAGCCATGCACCTATCCCTAAACAAGAATAACAAAGATACTAAAGATCAAAACTTATCAACTCCCAAGGTCTCCCTTCCATACATAAGAGGCACCACGACAAAATTACTAAAATTCTTAACAAACATAACATTAATGTAGCCTTCACCCCTGCTAACACCATCAGACAATTATTCAACTCAGTCAAGGATCCCATAAACCCTAACCTTCAGAAAGGTGTTTATGTGATCCTTGCTCATGCGGGAAGGAATACATAGGTGAAACAGGTAGGTCTCTTAATATTAGAATTAAGGAACACACCGCTGACTTGAGAAGAGAAAGGACCTCGAAATCAGCCTTAGCTGAACATGTTCATTCTTCCTCTCATTACATCTGCATGGAAGAAGTCAAATTGGTTAAAAGAGAAGACCACCATCTTAAAAGGAAAATTAAAGAAGCCATTGAAATAGAAAAAAGGAAGAACAACTTGAACCGAGATGATGGGTTAAAACTAAGCAACCCCTGGAAACCTTTAATTGAAATCTTAAAAAATCAATAATTAACTCATTATCGATTTATTAATTCATTAATTTATCAATCAATCAATTTAATTAATTAATTAATTTAATTAATTTTTAAATTAATTAATCTTTTAACCTATCAGTTAATTAATCAAACAAAATAAATTAATCAAACATAATACATAAAATTAAATCAATAGACATTTTAATAAAAAATAATATAAAATAAAATTAATTAATTAGTCTATTCTTTTAATTAATTAATCAGACAAATTAGTTAATTAATCAAACAAATTAATGAAGCTATTAAACAAATTAATCAAAAATTAATTTTTACATAAAATTAATAAACATAATAAACAAATCAATAAATAATACAATCAATTAATTAATTTACCCCTTTATACTTATGAATTAATTAATTAACCTAATTATAAATTAATAAACACATTAATATATAATAAATAAGAAATTATTTAACCAATCTGTTATTTTAACTAATTAATCAAATAGATCAATTAATTATTTAAACAAGTTAATGAAATATTTAAAAACAAATGATTTAAAATAATTAATTTTGTATAAATTTAATAAACATAATAATTAATTCAATAAATAACAAAATTAATTTATCCCCCTAAACTGATTAATAAATAAGTTAATTGAAACAAATTGATAAATTAATTAATAATTAATAAATCAATAAATTAACCAAAAAATAAAAAATAAAAAATTAAATTAATTAGTTAATAATAATAATAAATAATTAAACAAATGGAGCCTCCCCTTTTTTTTTGGTTTTTGACCGAGCCCGCTCTGCAATCTGTGCTTGAGATCTTGGTCTCAGCCTTGTGGCTGCTCCGGGGGTTGCTTTGACTCTGCGCGACGCCTCCTTTGCTCCCTCTCAGAGTTGAACCTCCAAACCGCGCGGTGATCCCTATCCTATCTCCTCAGAGGTTCCTCCGCTGGGTTCGATTGAAGGATTATGACCTCTGGAATTTGGGTACGCTCGCCTAGACCGAGCTGAGACGTCGTTGCAATGGATCCGCCGCCGCCTCCCCTCTCTGATGTTGAGGCATTCATAAAATTTCTGGATTCTCTCCCAAAGAAGAAAGCCACTGAGGCTGTGAAGTTTGTCAAGTGCCTGGATGACATCCCTGAGATTGAGCTCCCTCCTGAGGGGCCGATTCAGGTCGCCCTCTCATTGGCAGAGAGGACTTTGGTTGGACAGTTCACTGGACTCTGGCCCTCACGAAGAGCTAGGTAGAAAGGAATTGGGCGCCGCTGATCAAAAGCAGAGTCACTTCCTATTTTCTAGGGAAGGGTTTCTTCCTATTTGAATTCTCTGAAAAGGAGGATAAGGACCTGATATTCTGTAATGGACCCTATTTCATGGGCCCTCAAGGGATGTATCTCAATAAGTGGATGCCTGATTTTGATCCAGCAGTTGACGTTCCCACAGCCGTCCCTGTGTGGGTTAGATTGCCCAACCTACCAGTGCATTGTTGGAATTGGGAGTCTCTTAAGTACATCGGAAATACATTGGGCAAGTTCATTGATCGAGCTAACAGTAAATACCAATATGATTGTGCTCAAATATGTGTTGAAGTGGATCTTGAGGTTGGTTTGCCCGAGGCAATAAAGATTAAGGTTGGAAACTTGACGCATCTCCAAAAGTTGGACTATGAGCAGCTTCCGTTCAAGTGCAGAAAATGCCATGTCTACGGCCATTTTGCTAGAGGCTGCCCAAATAATAGTGAAGGGGAGAAAGGCAAGGAGGAAGGATGGACTCAGGTCCAAAGGACCAAATCCGCTCACAAAGCCCCTAGAACCGGAAATAAAAATGGCAAAGTCCCCCAGGTAGGCACTGGGCTTCAAACACCCCCCATGGAAGAACAAGGAAACAAATACATGTTGCTAAGCTCAGCAACAGAAGGTCCTCAAGAAATAGAGAAGCAGAATGAAGTATCGCTCCACAAAGAGCCCCCCTCGGGATCAAAGCAAGTTGAAGCTAATACAGACAGACCGAAAGAGATACCCACAGAAGAGGCTGAGGAAGCACAAGGATCTGAGGATTCAGAAGAAGAAGGTGAAATAGGGGATTCACAAACCTCAGCTAGAATATCGTTGAGAGGCCAAAAATCTGCCCGTGAAAAAAGAGAGTAGGAGAATTATAAAGACAAACTTCAAGGAAGCCAACCAACCCTCGAGAAACTCTTGGAAAAAACTCCGAAGACGACCAGAAATCAGTCCCAGAGCTCTAAAGGACCTCTCCATTCCAAAATCAAGTGATGAAGATTGTCTCCTGGAACTGTAGGGGTATGGGGAGCAGAATAAAAGAAGAAGCCGTCAAAAGCCTGATAAGAACCGAACCTCCTGATATACTCCTCATTTAGGAGACTAAAATGGAGGACAAGGCCTTCCTCCATATCGCCAGAAAACTGTGGAAGAGAAGTGAAGGGCAAGCTGTTTCAACTCGTGGTGCATTAGGAGGCCTGGGCACCCTATGGAACGCAAACAAATTTTCAAAGATCAAAGAGGTTGCCAACACCCATTGGCTGCTCTCTAAGCTGCAACACGTAGATTCAGATGAGACTCTTTGTCTCTTCAATGTGTATGTTCCAGCCAGCGCAGGTGAGAAAAAGAGCTGTTGGGAATCCATCAGAAGCATGGCAGAAACAGAAGATTTAGTGAATATCATCATTGCAGGGGACCTTAATCTTACCCTTTCTCTGGCTGAAAAGCGAGGAGGAAGAGTTGTAGGAGATCCGGCGCGAGAATGGGTAGAGGACCTGCTTCAGGAATGAGACTTGATTGACATAAATCCCTTATCGGGCAAATATACCTGGTCCAATAAAAGACTCGGCCCCTGACACATCGCTGCAAGGTTAGATCGCTTTTTTGTTCAAAGTACTTTCCTTCTTCTTGGATTAGAATCTATAATGCATATCCTCCCATGCAGTGTCTCAGATCATAGACCCATTTAACTTGATCTACTGGCTCATATGGGTCAAGGTCCTATTCCTTTTAAATTCAGTCCACTTTGGGTTAAAGAACAGTCCTTTATGCAATTAGTAAAAGATACGTGGAAGCAGCCAGTCAGTGGCTCTGCCTTCTTTGTTTGGGAGGAAAAGCTCAGGAGAGTGAAAGCTGCATTGAAATCTTGGGTAAGATCCCTTTCTAACCCAGCAGTGGAAAGGAAAAAGATCCAAGAATGTCTTGAGATTCATCACCTGAATTCGGAAAATGAAGAGATCACAAAAGAAACTCTAGACAAGGAAGCTGACCTTCAGGAAAAATTTCTCAAGGCAAGTCTGGCCGAGGAAGAGCATTGGAGGATTAAATCCCGCAGGCTCTTGCTCAAGGCTGGAGATAGGAATTCCTCCTTCCACAAGCAAGCCCAAGCCCGGAAAAGTTTCAACTCCATCTTAGAAATCAAGGAAGAGAATATAAATCACAGAGACATACAAAGTATAAAAAAGGCTGCCTTCCTCCACTTCAAAAATCTATATAATGAAGAAGAGGGCCTGGGGCACGCATCAACTATAGTGGACGAGGTACCCTCTCTGATTACTACCAGAAAGAATCAGCTTTTGGAAGCAGAAGTCACCATCAATGAAATAAAAACTGCTCTCTTTGCAATGGAGCCAGATAAAGCCCCGGGCCTAGATGGCTTTACTGCCAGATTCTTGCAGAACTGTTGGCAGATTGTGGAAAAATATTTATGCAGAATGGTCTGAAAATCTCAATCTTGTCAGAAAATCGGGGGAAGCACCAACTCTGCTTTCCTGGCCCTTATCCCTAAGGAAAAAGGCGCCAACTCCTTCACCAGATTTCACCCTATTTCTCTTTGCAATATAGGCTATAAGCTGATAACAAAAGTGATCGCAAACAGACTAAAAACCATCCTTCCTGACATCATTCCTGAGAACCAGGGAGGTTTTATTCAGGGAAGACAGATTGTGGACAATTTTATCCTGGTCCAAGAGGCAATTCACTCAAGCTTGAACAAGAAAGAGAAAGGAATGGTTATGAAACTAGACCCTAAAGCGCCTTTGATAGGGTGAGACACAAATTCCTATTCGATGTCCTCCACAAATTTGGTTTTGGTCTCAAATTTATCAACTAGATCAAGGCATGCATTAGTGAGCCCTAGATTGCCCCTTTGGTGAATGGGAGGGATACTGACTTCTTCAAAGCCTCTAGAGGGCTGAGACAAGGGTGTCCTCTCTCCCCCTTGCTCTTTGTCCTCCGAGCTTCTGTTCTTAGCTTCCTTCTAAACAAAAGGCAGACTGATCAAGAAATAATGGGATTGAACATCGCAAGAGGTGTCAAAAATATAAATCATGTGCTATTTGCGGATGACTCCCTTCTACTGGGTGCTGCTTCCTTGACCACGGCTAAACATTTCAAAGATGTGGTGGATGCTTACTGTGAAGATTCGGGAAGCAAACTCAACAAAGGCAAATGTCACATCTACTGTTGGAATTCCTCTGCCAGATCCCTTCAAGCTATCTCCAGCTGTTTTGGCTTCGCAACCTCCTCTTCATGGTCCTCTTTCAAGTACTTGGGGCTCCCTGTTTTCCAAAAAGGGCCCTCAGCAGAGATTGGTTGCCTTTGTTGGAAAAAATTAAGCTCAAAATCAACTCCTGGGGCTTCAATTGGCTCAATCTGGCTGGCAAGACAGTGCTTGTCAAAGCTATTTTGAACAGTCTTCCCATATACCAATTTGCAGTCATGATGGCCCCTATTGGCATCATGAGGAAAATGGAGGATTACATAAGGAATTTCTTCTGGAAAGGCGGCAAAGTAAATGAGAAAAAAATTCCTCTATTAAATTGGGACATAATCTCATTGCCCAGAATGGAAGGTGGCCTGAATTTCAAGAACATCAGTAAACAAAACATTGCATTGGGTGCAAAGTTACTATGGAGGATAATTGCCCCAAATCCGGGTTGGGCTCAACTAGCGTTGTGGAAAAAATACTTCTGTGGGCAGAGAATGCGCTGCTTGGACAATCCCAAACCAATATCCGGAACGATGGTTCATAAATTGTGCGCCAAAGCCTTCTCCTTGATTAACCTCCATGCGCATTGGATCCCTGGAAATGGCAAGCGCATCAAAATCTGGGATGACCGTATCATGGGCAGTGATCCCCTGTCTGAAGATCGCTCTTTGGTTCTATTGAGAGATTGGATGGATAGAGCGGGTCCCAAAACTCTGTGGGACATATCTCACTGGGAGAACGATGAATGGCAGAGGTGGATTAATCTTGAGGTGCCTCAGAATCTTTCCAGTGACTACGACATCTTCCGATCCTTCTTAATTGGAAAAGCTCCAATGAACAACAGGAAATCTGATACCCTGGGATGGGGTCCGACCCCTGGGCGCTACACAGTCGCGCAAGGATATAGACAACTCCCTCTACAACCTCATGTTCCCCCCGATTCGGAGCCCTGACAAGGCATTTGGTCTCGAACAACGATTCCTAAAATAGATTCTTTCTGCTGGCTTCTTTTCCATCAAAGAATCTTGACGGATGACAGGCTTCGAAGAAGAGGCTACATAGGGCCATCCCGATGCTCGCTATGTGGGGTCGATGAAGAAAGTGCCTCCCACCTAATGCTCTGCTGTAAGTTTTCTACTGACATATGGAAAGAAGCCTTAAGACTGTGGAGCGTAGACTTCGCCCTTCCTAACCGCAGCTCCAATTTGTTTTCAAACTGGAAGTTAAGGTACCTAGGTGGCTCTCCTCATAATTCCCACATCAAAGCAGCCGGGCTCGCCCTCCCCAAATTAATCTGCTGGCATATATGGCTAGAAAGAAATCAGAGGATATTCAGAGACAAGAAGAGCGACCTTAAGATTATCTGGGTAAAAATCAAAAGCCATCTAAGAGACTGTTTGGGAGATCAGATTGATGGGGCAGAAAAAGGTAATCATGGTATATCCGGTGCAGGTGGAGTTTTCAAAAGTGCAGAGGGTAGAACTGAATTAAGATATGCCTGGGGAGTGGGCTTCAATACAAGAATTCAAGCCGAAGCTCTGGCTCTTCTTCAGGGTCTCAAGCAGCTCATTTCTCTGGGTATCAAAGAGGCAACTGTATTTGGGGACTCCCAGTCTATCATTAAGACCATTGTGGACAATTCTTCTCCTTCTGATCTAAGGCTATTAAGATTGATGAGGAGAATCAGATCCCTGATAAATTCCTTTCAGAACCTGGAATTCCTTCATGTAAAGAGAGACAACAATAAAGAAGCTGATGCTGAAGCCAACAAAGCGGTTCTCCTCCCACTCGGAGTCCTTCTAAGAGACGAAGACGAAGGCTGGGATCCCATCCCTTAACTGTTAGTTTAAAATGTTTTACTGTCTTTTATTGGAGTAGTTTGTTTGTATCTATAAATAAGGAAAAATAGAGAAGATCACTAGAAACATAGTCTACAGAATTCGCAGGCTCACTAGGGGGGAAGACATCTGGTTCCTTTCCGAGGAGAAATCTGAGCTCTGCCTATCTTATTGTATCCTGAAATGAGGCATTTCTACCGCGAATCAATATATCAAACTAATCGTTTCTGTAAAAAAAAATAAAATAATTAAACAAATGAAAAAATAACAAGCCGACCATATTCCTTATAACTTCTCTTAAAAATCCTATATATATTATATATATAATATATATATATTATATATATATATATATATATATATATATAAAACCAAATTAGAGCTCATGGAATATATCATTAACATCTGAGAAGATCTATTATCGCATCCCCTGATGATGGGCTCACATGGTAGTCCGAAATGTTTGGTTCACAAAACTCATTAATAGGTCATTCCTCCTCTTCTAAAAAGGTAAAGTTAACAAATATATTCAAAGTTATTACAACAATATACTCATTATGAGCTCAACATGTTATTTACTAGAATAGAATTTTGGTGGGGAGGACAACACTCCATTTCACGACCACTAATGGTAATCTCACTTGACATCATGCACGTCTATGATATTCTTGGTTACATATGAATATGTGACTTTTGCATTATAGTCGGTGTATTTGCATCATAATTAGAGTATCGATGTATTTGCATTATAATCAATGTAAATCTCTCATATTACGAAGTCTATTACTTTTGTATTTTTGGGTCTTGTTGAGTTGACTCATAGGTCTTTTCCTAGTCTTGAGTGAGTTTGAACCTTCGAACAAAATGAGTTTTGTCTTGATTGGGGTCTCTAATGACTATGACCCAAATAATGAAATAATGATAGGTCCCTCCAACTTTACGGTGAGTTAAAATGATCATAATGATTGAAAAGTCAAGTCTTCTTGTTGGCTTTGAAATGACATTATAATAAGCATTCCTTGTACATAACATGAGGAGCATTTTATGATTAAAAATATATCTGAAATATTTCATTATATAATTCTCATTGGTTGGTTGGAGGAATCTAAGACTATTCCTCATGAGGTGCATTCATAGACATTTTGGGACTACTATTCATGCTTAAGATGCTATTCGTTGTTTGATAGGTACATTTTTATCAAAACATAGAGCCACAACACTAAGTCTAACAAAAGGAGTGGAGAAAAGGCCTCCCATATCTCTAGGGGATTACATTATATCAAAATCTTACTGTCTTAAACGCTCTAAACAAATCTAGTTTAATAAAAATAAGTATTCACCATGGAGATATACATTATTTTAGTTCCATTATTTACTCTAATAAGAAATGATTATGTTAAACATGTTAGTGGAGGCCACCTTCCCTCTAGAGGTACATTTATTTCCTTGGTTGGGTCCATTAACTAGTTGTCTATTAGAGGTACTATTCTAATTTCAATTTAAAAATCTAGGTTTATTCCAATGGGTCAATGGTTCATTAGTGAGGTTGATGGAGTGTTAGGTTGTCCATTAAGTTTTGTTGCAACTCAATTTCTCACCTAAAAGAAAAGTCTCAGCCCTAGTGGGGGAGCTAAGGAACTAGACAAACCATCCACTATCACCTTCGTTTCCTTGCCTCTCACTTGAAGTCTAAGAACCGTGTTCCTAACCTATGGAAAGTTTTCATAAAGGTTAAATTAGTGAAATTGTCAAGTAAGAAGGAAGGTTCTTTTAACTTGACAAAAAGAGTTTGCCAACAAAATTGTTGAATTATCCACTCCAGAGGGTGTAATTTAATTTTTAATTATATGTGAATATGAGTTAGACTTTTTATGAACAAACACAAACTGTCTAACTTATAAAAACAATGTGTATCCATAAATGCTTGGAATAAAACAAGTTTTTCTCAATAAATTGTATGCCAATAAATGCCAACGATAGAGCAAAACAATAGAGGATAACATCCACCATTATTGAGATTATTAAAAAAATATTAAGATTATTGAAATGGCAACAAACTCATAATCCAATAACAATATTAAGTTATTACTATGAATAATTATTCAATTATAATAAGTACAATGCCTATGTATCTAAAATGGTTGTTTGACATCTATAGGCATCAAGACACTTCCCATGTAAATGTTTTTAACCATAGAGTCATCCTATTTTATGATACAAATTCTTGTAAATAAAGTCTCATCACCAAAAAAACCATAACTCATTCATTTGGCATTTTTTTAATTAATCAATTTAATTATAAGAATTGAAAGTGCATAACTACTAATAAATCTCAACCTTTAATTTTTTTTTATTTTTTATTTTTTTTTCCAGAGAAAAAACGTAACTTATATTCATAAGAAATGGAATCCAATTACATGCTGCAAACACACACAACAACATGTACAGGAAAAAAGAATGTAGTCAATCCCCTTCGAAACACTGTCAATCTAGAAAAATACATCATCTCATATGCTCAGATACATACAACAATAAAGGACTAGGGGTAAGCTTCCCCTATGCTACCAAAATTCTGGAAACACCACGAGAAACATCAAGTAACCAATATTGATCAAAACATAGATAAAATGAATTCACTAAGATGGGCCTTCGTATGGCTGGATATATGCCACTATCCTAACATCCTGGTGGTGCTCCTCAACTTGCCATAAGTCCGATTCCATTAGAGCGCCTTCTTTCGAAAGCTGATTGCTACATGATTCCTATCCTTGAAGATGTGAGAATCAAAGAAGGATGCAAACAACATTTTGAGACTTAAACAGATTGTTCACCAAGGGGATCAATCTAGTGTTCCTGCAAACTTGAATCTGATTAAGCTAGATGGTAACCAAAAGAGAGTCTCCAAACACTTGCAACTGTGTGCATCCTTTGTCCAGAGCAAAAATGAGCAAATTTTTGCATGTCATTAATTCCATGTAGTTGTTAGTCCCTGATCCTAATCCCAACTTGACTGAGAAGAAATGAGATTCTAATAAATGTAACACAAAGCCTCCACCAGTATGTTGTCCTTCATTCAGTGATGCCCCATCAAAGTAGCCCTTGGGGATGCTGAAATCAGGGGCTTCAATGACCACTACCTTAAGAGGCACAACTCCCTTCTCTTGAGGGAAATAAGTAAGAATTGCCAGTGCTTCAGTTGTCACTCGATAAAAATTGCAAATCTTCTCTTGAAACACTGCTTATTCTGTGCCAACCAAATTACCCAGTTGAGGATGAGTGGGAGAGCTTTGAAAGGTTTATGCCTGGGGGACCAATCCACCTCTGCTAGGCTTATTTGATTGAGGGACCTTCCCATTGCAATTTCACTCCTAGAGATCTCACACTATAGTTCCAGACTTGGTAGCCGAAGGGACAAGTGAGAAAAACATGACAGAGAGTTTCTTCATCGTTCCTGTAAAGGGCACACCAACCTGACACGATCTTGAAACACTTTTGCAAGATGTCCCACATTTGGACCTTATTCTCTAATAAGCACCACATGATTTTTTTTGGCTTTGCAAGACATTTGGTCTTCCACACCAACTTCCGCCTCCATTTCAACTCCCTGGGATCCCGACCTACAGAGAGGAGGATGTAACCTTCTTTTGGAGTGTAGACCCTAAAGGGAGAAGGGCTCCATACAATGTTATCTTCCTTGTCTGTATTTCGAACATGACCAACAACCAAGGAGTCCAAAATGCCTTGCAAGGCCTCTTGGCACACTAGATCTATTCCCATATCCTCCATTGATAGCCAACCCTGTCTCGAAATCATGGTAGTACGAGGATTCACTATCAGTGACAACCTTACAAAACCTATGTCTCTTAAAGCCTCAATGAGTTCCTACAGAAGTTTGTAGCCCTAACCACTATTTAACCACAGATCAATCCCCAAACTTACTCTGTTCCCTCTCCCAACCTGTCAAGTTAATCTAGACCTGATTACATCAAATGAGTTTAGCAGCTCTCTCCAGATGACTAAAATTGTCCACCTTTCTAATCCACTCTTCCAAGGATTTCGAAGCTATATACTTAGGCATTACAAGCTTTGTCCACAAATTACTATATGATATCAAACACCACCCTACCTTAGCTGCCAAAGCTACTGAGAACTTGAAGATATTCTTTAAACCTCATCCTCCCTGCATTTTTGGTAAGGAAATCTTTTCCCATCTCACCCATGGAATAATTTTTTGATCCTGGTCGCATGACCAGAGAAAATTGAAGCATAAACTTCGAATATTTTCCAAAATTTCTTTCAGGATCCAAGCCAGAGAGGTCCAATATATTGTGATGACTTCCAACACTGACTTGATCTGTACTAGCCGACCAACTCTTGACAACCACCTAAAAAACCATCCCTTCAATCCTTTTTCAATTCTAGACACCAACCACATCCAATCTTCCTTCAAGTAGCTATTAGGTTTCAACGAAAATCCTAAATGTTTTAAACCCTCCCCTAGATCCTTGATCCCATAAGGAAATAAATGTGCAAGCCTTCTTTTCTCCCTCTCCTCCAGATTGTGCACCATGAAGAATGATTTTCTGTCATTAATCACCATCCCATTTGCTTTCCCAAAGAGAAGCAATATTTATTTAATCTTAAGTAGCTCATCTCTTCCACCACAAAAAAATGAGAATATCATCCACAAACAGTAGATGGGTAAGATAAAAAGTTTATGGCTATAATGGTTCCCTTGATTTCACCTCTCCTTTATGCCTCAGAAATGAGACGGTTGAGCGCTTCTGTTACCAACAGGAAGAGCAAGGGGGAGAGTGGGAAACCTTGGGGAAGACCCCTCTAAGAGTGAAACAAAGTGGAAGCAACACCATTGATAAGAACAACAAAGGAAACTTCATAACTTCCCCTTTCTGATCCTGAACCTTGAGGATGTGAATCCCTTCTTGAGCAACCCCTATAACCTCATGAATCTGTCTCCCCTCAAGAAAATTAAACTCTTCATCTTTGATTGATACTGATAGAAAAGGTTTGAGTCTATTGGTGATAATAATCACAATGAATTTATATACTGCATTGCACAATGAGATGGGCCTGAAATATTTAAAGGAGGTCAAAGAGCCTAACTTGGGGATTAAGGCTATGAAAGTTATGTTGAAGGCAAGCAACGTGGAGTCTTCCTTCCGAGATTCTTCAGCAACAACTAATAGATCAATGCCCAGAACCTCAAATAATCCCAAAAAAAATTATATGCCCAACAATTCATCTTGGTATTTTTGTCCTTTTGAAATTTACACAGAATCGTTGCAATTCTTCTTCAGAAATTAGGGCAATCAAACTCCTATTCCCCTCTTCATCCACAAAATTAGGAAAGAGTATAGTTGTTTGAACAACTTCAGCTATCGAAGCTACTTCTGGTGCCTTGAAAAGGCTTTCAAAACAAGACCTTCCAAGCTCAACCAGTCACTCAAAATCTGAAATCTCTCTTCTTGCTCCATCCTTGAGGCTTCAAAAGGTGTTCGACAAACTCCTCCCTTTATCATATGGCTGGAAGAACTTGGTGTTCTTGTCTCCATTCGCCAACCATATCACCCTAATTTTCAGGTGCCACCCTTCTTCTTGTGAGTATAAAATATCCTTTCTTCTCCTTTCTAATGTTACCAACGCTTCCTTGTCATCTACCAAACCAAAACCTTCATCTTCCTTGGCAGCCGGGGCCTTCAGGTGGGATCTATATCCAACAACTCCTTCATCCTGGATTTCTTTAGAGTTTTCCCCCACAATTTGGTTTCCTTATTGACTCTTTTTAGGTTCTCCTCAAACTGGATTGTCGCTTATTTCCCCCTAATGGATTGAAGGGAACCCATGCATTTTTCACTAGCTCCTTGAAGGAATCATCTTGTAACCATGATGAGCTAAATTTAAAGGGCCCTGCTAGCTTCTTGACACCTTTGGCAAAATCCAAAAGGATGGGAGAGTGGTCCGAAATCCCCCCTTCTGAGACCCATTGCCTGAGCATCAAACTTTGATCTAGATTTTATGAAGGAACGAAATGAAATACATATATAAACAAGATGAAAGAGATACAAAGAAAGCATAAGTTCAATTCATTAATAAAAAAGTACTCAAAATTGTTTACATGTAGAATGGTAATAAACTAGCTCAGACAATGGTAGCTTATCCCTGAGAAGAGATGTGGCCACTACATGCCTTCTAAAATGTGTTACAATGAGACTCAAAGGCCTATTTATTATTGAGAAACAATGGAAAACCCTGAACATCGAAAAACCTCCCTAGGAGACGAAACACCAAAAGTTTGTGGGTCTTGTTGGGGTAAATTGGTACATCAACTTCCTGGGGTCGTAATTTTTGCATACAACCTTTGTTTGATGCGTATGATACCTCGTTAGAAATATTTATCCAAGGAATACAACTTTCTATTGCAAACTCCTATTGTAACCTATGGGTTTGCCTATTTTCCAAAAAAACGTCATTTAAGGCCTCAAAATGGCTCTAGAAATTCAGTACTTGAAAAAATGCCAAAAGTAGTAAACTGTGCTACAATTAAAGAAACCAAAATAAATAATGGTGGGGGTCAAAGTGGAATAGGCGGGTGGACACCAGTATTCACCTGGATTAGTCCTGCCCCCTTAAGAATCAATGGTCCCCATTGCATTGAGTGCCTTCATGAGATGGGGAAACTGAAACTTTTGTTAAACTTAGTCCCTAGTGAGCCACTTGTCTTGGTGCAGGAGTTGGCCAGCTTTAACAACCCGATATGATTGGATATTCTGCTGGCGAGTGTTCTTGATTTGCGCGTCCATGATCTGATCAGTTGTGGCTTGTTCCATGTAGTCCGGGTTTATCTCTGTTGGTGTTAGTTGTTATGCAATGTTTGATGTGTCTAGTAATGGTGAAAAGTATGACCCAAGGTGGTCCACATTAAACACTTGGTGCAAACCTAGGAATGGGGGAATGTTGATCTCAAAAGCTTTGCCTCCCACAACCTTCGTGATAGTGTAAAGCCCATATCAGAGTGGTCTATTCTTTCTGCAAATGCAACCAAACTTTGTCGCCCACATGAAACTTGTGTGGAACCCGATGTTTATCATGCTGCTAATTGTAATTGACATTAGACTTATCCAAGATGTCATGGACCTGATGGCAGATGTGTTGGATGCATTCAATAAATCGGTTTCTTTATCAACCTCTGACTGTACATGTGTGGATTCTATATGTGTATTCGCATGAGGCATGGAAACATCAATCAGACACAATGGTTGAAAACCCAGACCCACTTGAAAAGGACTTCGGTGATTCAAGCTATCGAGAGCTCTATTATAATTGTGTTGCACATAAGGAAGGCTCTCATTCTAGATTCATGGATGCTTGGGGTTGTACATGGGTAGTATGTACACTATCATCCTATTGACAACCTCTGTCTGAACATCAGTTTGGGGATGGAATGCAGTCGAATTGGTAAGCTTAATGTCAAATAGTGTCCAAAGGCTTGACCAAAATGTGCTAAGGACCCTGCTATACCAATCCGATATAATGGTGTGCACGATTCCAAAATGTACCCATACTCGTTAAAAGAAGAGTTTGGCAATGTCTTCTATTGTGATACTCTTCTATTGTTAGAAGGGAGGCCCGATAGATAGTTCATGGAGATGGATTCCTAGGTATGGATAGGAGTAGGCATAGGAGTGTACAAACCTTACTTCTTGATGTTTGGCTTGGCAATGGCATATAAAGTGCAAGATTTGATATATTTTCCAACGTCCTGTTGGAGTTTTGGCCAATAAAAATATTTTTGTAGTACGACCATAGTTTTATCCATACCAAAGTGTCCTGCAACCCAACAGCAATGTGCCTCTCAAATAAGCTTGACACGGTCGCTTGAAGGAACACAAAGGTGGCCCAGGTAGCATAATAAGGCATCCTGGAGGTGGAAATATGGAACTTGCTTGCCATCCACTAGCATATGGTATGTGGTGGCGAATTCTGGATCACTTTTGTACAATTGCAGCCATCCGTAGGTCTCG
>APFE030406736.1:0-16922 GCA_000404065.3 Pinus taeda | reverse complement strand
ACAACATCTGCATCTATTTTACCTTCAAATATAGAGATATCAAAGTTCACTTGTACCTTGAAGGGGGTGGTGCCTCTGAAGTGACTGCTAGGTGGGAATCCACTTAAGGATCTGGGCAATTGTGTACATCATGTCATTCCTTTTATGATTGAGGGATTATTTGAGCAATAGTTTGATAGGATCTCCTACTCCCTTGTCTTTCTTTTCTTCTGCAATGGGAGGCCGTTGGTGTCGGCGGGGCCTGTCTTGCAAAGGCTCAACCAGTTCAAGTCCCAACTCCTTATACCCCGACCTCATTAGGGACATGCACAAAAAAACAGAGAAAGAGTAGACCACTCTGATACCACTGATACAGATTTTATGAAGGAATGAAATGAAATACAAATATAAACAGGAACATAGATATACAACGAAAATAAAATTTCAATTCATTAACAACTAAGTAGTGAAAACTGTTTACATGCAGAATGGAAATAAACTAGATTAGACGATGGTAGCTAATCTCTGAGAAGAAATGTGGTGGATACATGCCTTTTGAACTATTTTACAATGAGTCTTGAAGGCCTATTTATTATTGAGAAACAATGGAAAACCCTAAACATCCAAAAACCTAACCCTAGTAGATGAAGCACCAAACGTCTGTGGACCTTGTTGGGGTAAATTGGTACATCAACTTCCCGAGGTAGTAAATTTTGAATACAAGCTCCATTTGACACGTACAATACCTCGTTAGAAATTTATATTTGAGGACTACAAATTTCGAATGCAAACCCCTAACATAGGCCATGGGTTTGCCTGTTTTCCAAAAAAATTCGCTTAGGGCCTTAAAACGACTTTAGATGTTTATGACCCAAAAAAATGCAAAAGATAATAAACTTTGCTACAATTAAGGAAACTAAAAGAAACAATGGTGAAGGTCCATGTGGAATAAGTGGGTGGCCACCAATATACACCTGGATTAGTCCTCCCCCTTTAGGAAGCAATGGTCCCCATTGTGTTGAGTGCTTCCATGAGAAGGGGAAACTTTTATTGAACTTGGTCCCTGGTGAGTCACTTGCCTTGGTATATGAGTTGACTAGTTTTGACAACCTGATACAGTTGGATCTTCTGTTGACGAGTGTTCTTGATCTGCGTGTCCATGATCTGATTAGTTGTGGCCTGTTCCATGCATTCTAGGTTTAGGTCTATTGGTGTTAGCTGTTCTGCAATCTCTAATGTGTCAAGTAATGGTGGAAATTATGGACGAAGGCAGTCGACATTAAACACTGGGGTGCAAGCCCAAGAATGGGTGAATGTTGAGCTCAAAAGCATTTTCTCCCACAACCTTGGTGATGGTGTAAGGCCCATATCAGAATGGTCTGAGCTTCCGATGGGCTCCAGTAAGGCATTCTTTTTGCAAATGCACCCAAACTTTTTCACCCACCCGAAACTTGTATGGCCCCCGATGTTCATCATGCGACTGCTTGTACTTGGAATTGGAATTATCCAAGATGTCATGCACCTGCTGGCGGATGTGTTGGACACGTTCAATAAATCAAGTTGCTTTATCAGCCTCATACTCTACACGTGTGGATTCTGTCTGTGTAGTTGCATGAGGCATGACAACATCAATCATACACAATGGTTGAAAACCCAAACCCACTTGAAAATTACTGTGGCCAGTCAAGCTATGGAAATCTATGTTATAACTATGCCGCAAATAAGGAAGCTCTCATCCCAGGTTCATGGATGTTTGGAGTTGTACATGCGTAGTATGTGCATTATCATCCTGCTGACGACCCCTATTTGGACATCAATATGGGGATGGAATGGAGTCAACTTGGTGAGCTTAGTGTCTAATAATGTCCAGAGGTTCAACCAGAATGTGCTCAAGAAATTTCTATCCTGATATGGTATAATGGTCTGCGGGATTCCAAAATGTACCCTTGTTCAAAGAAGAGCTTGGCATTTCCATCTTAGAAAATTTGCTATGACCAGAAATACACAGTCATTACCATACTTGTTAGAAGGGAGGCTCAACAGATATTCCATGGAGATGGATTCCTAAGGTTGCTTGAGAGAAGGAGGAAGAGTGTACAAGCCCTACTTCTTGATGGTTGGCTTGGCGATGGCACAATGAATGCAGGATTTGATATATTTGCCAATGTCTTGTCAGATTTTTGGCCAATAAAAATACTTCTGTATTACGACCACAATTTTCTCCATACCAAAGTGTTTTGCGACCCAAATGTAGTGTGCCTCCCAAATCAACTTGTTACACTCGCTTGAAGGAACACAAAAGTTGCCTAGGTAGAATAATAATGCATCCTGAAGGTTGAAATATGGAGCTTTCTATCCATCCACTATCATCTAGTATGTGGTGGCGAACTCTGGATCATTTTTGTACAATTGCGGCCATTCGTAGGTCTCGTGGCCACAAGAGTTAAGAACATTATTCATTGCTGCAAACGGGGGCCGACTGATGCAATCTTCAACATAATTGGTGCAAGTCTTCTTATATTTAATGTTGAAGTGGAATTCTTGCAGATATGTAGGCCACTTAGGCCACTTCTGATGCCGATACTTCTGCAACTTCGCTTGTGTTTGGATAAATTGAAGAGGTTGGTGATCTGTGTGGATGACCGTCTCCTTCCCCAAAATATAATGTTTCCATTGTTGACACACCTTCATGTTGGAATACATATCTTTATCATAGGTGGGGTATTTCTATATTGTATCAGAAAGTGTCTCATTGTGATAGGCCACCAATTTCCCCTGTTGGGTGAGAACTGCAACAATAGCATAGTCAGAGGCGTCTTTCTCAATTTCAAATGTTTGTTGCAGGTCTGGAAATGTGAGTATAGGTGCAGAGAAGAGGGGATGCTTCAAGTCAATGAATTCCTTCTGTTGGGGCTTGGACCATAAAAGATTTTCTTTTTCTTCGCCCTTGGTAAAATGACTCAGAGGCCAAGTGATATGAGAGAATCCTAACATGAACATCCGATAAAAATTGACAAGAACCAAAAAAATGTGAACCTCTATTAGAGTGGTCAGGGCTAGCCAATTCTGAATGACTTGGATCTTAGTTGGATCCACATGCACATATTTCTCCTCAATGATGTAGCCCAGATATTGGACTTGACCCATGCCAAATGTGCATTTCTCCAAGTTGGCACATAGTTTGTGTTGCTGCAGGGTTTTAAGGACCTGTTGAATGTGTTGTAGGTGCTCTTCCCAACTCTTGCTTAAGATGAGGATATTGTCCGGATATACAACCATGATCGTGTTGGTGAAGGGTCATAATTTTTCATCCATTAACCCGATAAGAGTTGCAGGGGATTTTTTCAACCCGAAAGGCATGACCAACCACTCGAAAAGGCCCTCCTTGGATTTGAAGGCGGTCTTCCATACATCTGTGTGTTCTATTAGCATTTGGTGATAGCCCGACTTCAAGTTGATCTTGCTGAAATACTTAACCCCCTTGAACTGGTCAAGAAGGTCATCAATTTGTGGGATTAGATACTTGTTCCTGACAGTGATTTTGTTTTGTGCCCGATAATCAATGCATAGTCTCCAGGTTCCATATTTCTTCTGTAAAAGTATAATTAGGCTCCCGTAGGGTGAGGAACTTGGTCGGATGTGTCTTTTTTGCAATAACCCCTAGATATACCGCTCGATTTCTTCATGTGTCAATAATATGCCTCCCCTTGTCGGGTTTTGGCTCAGAATGAAAACATGCATTAGACTCTGAAGATTTCAAATTGACCACTAATGACTGCTTGGCACGACACTTATTTTTGTTGTGAGTGGGGCTCTTGTGGAACTCCCACCACTTTCTGATGCCCTTCCTCATCTTTGTGGTTCCATTCTTTGCTTTTGGATTCAATGGGTTGTCCTAGTTTGCTCCACCTTGGTTTAATCATTTGTTTTGTGGTTTAGGGGTGCTCTTTCCCTGCTTCTGATTCAAAGATCCAAGGTTATGATTCTTTTGTTTAATTTTTTGTTCAATATTGATAACATATCAATATGATTCACCAGGCGAGGATATGTCCAGGAAATCCATTTCTTCCTGAATGTATTTGTGGAGAAAGCCGCGGTAATTGAGCACTAGATGTTGCTCAGAGCCTTTGATACCCAACTTTGTGCGTAGAGTACAAAAATATTTGTGAACTCATGCACATCCTGGTCCCTTTGTTATCGTAGTGTGATCCAATGTATGTTCTTGTCCTCATAGCTCCCCACGGGGTAATACTGTTCCTTGAAAAAATATCAAAAAGAATTCCATGGGGATGAATGTAAACATAAAGGGTTCCTTGACACTTTTCTCACAATAAGTTTCCCACCAGCCCTTGACTTGGGGGGCATCCTTAAGCATTGTAAAAGTAATCTCCTCCCTATCAGAGAAACTCTGGACTGAAAAATAACCTTTCAAAAGATTCAACCATTTATCTACAACATCTTCATCTATTTGACCTTCGAATATAGGGATATCGAAGTTCACTTCTACCTTGAAGGGGACGACATCTGCGAAGTGACCGCTGGATGAAGATGCGTCACCGGTGGGCATCTGGAGAAGGATCCAAGCGAAGTTGTCCATCATGTTGTTCCTTTTCCACTTGAGGTATTATTCAAACAAAAATTTGATAGGATCTCGTACTCCCTCATCTTTCTTTTCTTCCTCCATGGGAGGCCGTGAGTGTTGGCGGGGATAGTCTTGAAAATGCTCAACCAGTTTAAGTCCCAACTCCTTAGACCTCGACCTTGTTGGGGACATGCATAGAAGAAAATAGAAAGAGAAGACCGATCTAATACCATTGATTCAGGTTTTATGAAGGAACAAAACGAAATATAGATACAAATAGTAACAAAAAGATACAATGAAAACATAACTTCAATTCATTAATAACAAAGTATTGAAAATTGTTTACATGCAAAAAGGAAATAAACTAGATCAGGTGATGGTAGATTATCTCTAAGAAGAGATGTGGAAACTATATTCCTTTTGAACTATGTTACAATGAGGCTCAAAGGCCTATTTATTATTGAGAAACAAGGAAAAACCCTAAACATCCAAAAATTAAACCCTAGGATATGAAGCGCCAAAAGTATGTCGGCCCTGTTGGGGTAAATTTGTACATCAAATTTCCGGGGTCATATCTTTGTCACACGATCTCCATTTGAAACATATAATAACTTGTTAGAAAGATATATCTAAGGGCTACAAAATTTAATTGCAAAATCTTACCATAGGCTAGTAGTTTTCTCGTTTTCCAAAAAATATCATTTAGGACCTCAAAACGGATCTGGAAGTTCAAGACCCGAAAAGCTACCAAAAATAGTAAAATATGCTACAATTAAGGAAAATTAAAGAAACAATAGTGGGGGTCCAAGTGGAATAGGTGGGTGGCCACCAATATCCACCTGGATTAGTCCTCCTCCTTAGGAAGCAATGGTCCCCATTGCATTGAGTTCCTTCATGAGATGGGGAAACTTCTACTGAACTGGGTCCCTAGTGAGCCACTTTCCTTCGTGCAGGAGTTGGCCAAATTTGACAACCCGATACAATTGGATCTTCTTCTGGTGAGTGTTCTTGATATGCATGTCGATGGTCCAATTAGTTATGTCTTGTTCCATGTAGTTTGGGTTTAGCTCTATTGGTGTTAGCTATTCTGCAATGTCTGATGTGTCCAATATTGGTGGAAATTATGGGCGGCCCACATTAAACACGAGGTGCAAGTCCAAGAATGGAGGAATGATGATCTCAAAAGAATTGTTTGCCACAACCTTGGTGATGGTGTAAGGCCCATATCAGAGTGGTTTGAGCTTCTGATGGACTATAGAAAGGATTTCTTTCTATAAATTAAACCAAACTTTGTCACCCAACTTAAACTTGTGTGGCCCCTGATGTTGAGTACTTGGAATTAGACTTATCTAAGATGTCATGCACCCACTAGAAGCAGTTTTGTATGCGTTCAATAAACCAAGTTTCTTTATCCGGCTCAGACTGTACATGTGTGGATTTTCTCTTTGTAGTCACATGGGGCATGGCAACATCAATCAGACACAATGGTTGAAAACCCATACCCACCTGAAAAGGATTGCGACCAGTTGAGATATGGAGATCTATGTTATAACTGTGCTGCACATAAGGAAGGATCTCATCCTAGGTTCATGGATGCTTGGAGTTGTACATTTCTAGTATGCACACTATCATCCTATGGACGACCTTTATCTAGCCATCAGTCTGGGGATGGAATGCAATCCATTTGGTGATCTTAGTGCCCAATAGTGTCCAGAGTCTCGACCAAAATGTGCTCAGGAACATGCTATCTCAATTTGAAATAATGGTCTGCGGGATTCCAAAATGTACCCATACTTATTCAAAGAAGAGATTGGCAGTGTCCTCTACCGTGATATTCTTCTTGAACGACACTAATATAGCCATCTTAGAAAATGTATCCACAACCAAAAATACACAGCCATTACCATGCTTGGTAGAAGGGAGGCCCGACAAATAGTCCATGGAGATGGATTCCCAGGGCCAATTAGGAGTAGGCATAGGAGTGTACAACCCTTGCTTCTTGATGGTTGTATTGGCGATGGTACATGCAGTGCATGATTTGATATATTTGCCAATGCTTTGTCAGAGTTTTGGCCAATAAAAATACTTTTGTATTACAACCACATTTTTCTCCACACCGAAGTGTCCTGCGACCTGACTGTAGTATGCCTCCCAAATCAGCTTGGTACGATTAATTGAAGGAACAAAAATGTGGCCTAGGTAGCATAATAATGTATCTTGGAGGTGGAAATATGGAGCTTGCTTTCCATCCACTAGCATCTGGTATGTGGTGGTGAACTCTAGATAATTTTTGTACAATTGCGGCCATTTGGAGGTCTCGTTGCCACAATAGTTGATAACACTAGTCAATGTTGCAATTGGGGGTCTACTGATGCAATCTGCAACATGACTGGTGCATGCCTTCTTATATTTAACGTTCAAGTGGAATTGCTGTAAATATGTAGGCCAATTTTGATGCCGGTCGTTCTACAACTTTCCTTGTGTCTGGATAAATTGAAGAGGTCGGTGATCTGTGTGGATGACCATCTCCTTCCACAAAATATAATGTTTCCATTGTCGTCATGCCTACATGTTGGAATAAATCTCTTTATCATAAGTGAGGTATTTACATAATGTATCAGAAAGTGTCCAACTGTGATAGGCCACCAGATGCGCTTGTTGGGTGAGAACTACATCAATAGCATAATCGAAGGCGTCTGTCTCAATTTCAAATGTTTGTTGTAAGTATGGAAAAGTGAGTACATTCTACTCAATGAACACATTCTATTGGGAATTGGACAAGAAAAACTTTGCTTTCGCTCCACCCTTGTTAATCTGACTTAGAGGCCAAGCGATATGAGAGAATCCCAACACGAATCTTTGATAAAAATTGGGAAGGCCCAAAAAGATGCGAAGCTCTATTAGAGTGGTCAGGGTTGGCCAATATCAAATGAACTGGATCTTAGTCGGATCCACATGCATTCCTTTCTCATCAATTATGTATCCGATATTTTGGACTTGATCTATTCCGAATGTGAATTTCTATAAGTTGGCACATAATTTGTGCTCCCGCAAGGTTTGAAGGACCTGTCGAATGTGTTATAGGTTATGTTCCCAACTCTTGTTGAAGATGAGGATGTCGTTCAGATATACAACGACAAATGAGTTGGTTATGGGCCGCAATATTTCATCCATCAACCTCGTAAAAGTTATAAGGGACATTTGTCAACTCGTAAGGCATGACTAACGACTCGAAAAGACCCTCCTTGGATTTGAAGATGGTCTTCTCTACATCTGAAGGTTCTATTGACACTTAGTGATAGCCAAAGTTCAAGTTGATATTTCTAAAATATTTGTCCCCTTTGAGCTGGTCAAGAAGGTAATCAATATATGGGATTGGATACCTGTTCTTAACAGTGATTTTGTTTAGTGTCCGATAATCAATGCAGAGTCTCTAGGTTTCATCTTTCTCCTGTACAAGTATAATCGGGCTCCCACAAGGTGAGAAACTTTGTGGGATGTGTCCTTTTTTTAGTAACTCCTAGATATACCACTTGATTTCTTCATTTTCCAAAATGGAGCGAAATATATCGACCCATTGGGTAGAGGTTATTCAGGAGTCAGATCGATCGAATGCTTGACCAGACAGTGTAAAGGTACCCCTATGAGTGAGGAGAATATGTCCTTGTATTCTTCCACTACCTTATCCAATTGCTTCTGCTATGTGGGGGAACCATTCTTGGGAGCCATGGATGTGGCCACTATCTTCCCCTTGCTTTCTGAGAAAATTATAAAGAAAACAAATTTCCTGGTCTGGGAGACGATCTGACTACATTTCTTAGCACAAATAAGGGAGATGGCGATAGACGAGGCTACCTCGAGTATCCTGTATAACTTATTTCCCAAAGTAATAATAATAGTGCATTGCCTTGAATCATACACAACATGATGCTTCCACAAGTATAGTTGGCCTAATAACACATCACAAAATTCAAGAGGAGAAACATCACACAATACCTCATTCGTGAAGAGCTTGATGCTGTAGGGAAGGTGACACTGCTAGCTGATGCGAAGGTTTCATCCATAGTGAAGCCACAGGATGGTGTATGGATGTGAGTGTGGTGTGGTCGGTAGGTCCAACCACTTCATGACCTCTTCTGAAATGAGGTTCTTTTGGTTCTTGCTGTTGATGATGAACTGTAGTGGAGAACCCTTCACCCACCTCTGTGAGTGGAAGAGACATTCCCCCTCCTTTGGATCTTCGGGATCAATCTTTTGGACCTTGGTGGTGGCAATGGTGGAACTGGGTTCTGCGTCAATAATATGCCTCCCCTTGTTGGGTTCTGGCTCAGGATCAGGACATGCATCGGACTCTGAAACTTTCAGCTCGACCACGAATCACTGCTTGGCATGACACTCATTTGTGTTGTGAGTAGGGCTCTTTTGGTACTCTCACCACTTTCCTATGTGATTCTTCATCTTCATGGTTCCATTCTTTGCTTGCGGGTTTGATGGGTTGTCTTGGGTTGCTCCACCTTGGATCTTTCCTTTTTTCTGCGGTTTGGGGGCACTCTTACCTTGCTTCTAATTTGTAGATCCAAAGTTGCGCTTATTTTGTTTAAATTTGTTCAATTTTGGCATCATATCGGTATGCTACACTGAGCAAGGATATGTCCAGGAACCCCATTGCTTCCTAAATGTATTTGTGCAGACAACTGCAGTACTTGAGCACTGGATGTCACTTAGAGTATTTTATACCCAACTTTGTGCATAGAATGAAAAATATTTGTGAACTCATGGAAATCTTGGTCCCTTTGCTGTTGTAATGTGGTTGACAATATGTACTTGGCCTCATAGCTCCCCATGGGGTAATACTATTGCTTGACAGCATCTCGGAAAGAGTTTCAAGAGGGCATGACTGTAAGCAAAGAGGGTTCCTTAGCCCTTTTCTCATAGTAAGTTTCCCACCAATCCTTGATATCGGGGGAAATCTTAAGTAATGAAAAAGTAATTTTCTCCCTATTGGAGAAACTATGGATGGAAAAATAACCTTCCAACAAATTTAACCATTTATCTACAACATCTGTGTTGAACCCCATAATTTCTTATTTTTGACAACCCTTTTTCACTCTAATCCTTCCTTTTTGACCTTCATAACTACAATTTGGGTATCAATATACAAGGTTGAAAGCATAGCGGGTACATAATCATGTTATATTTCATAAATGTCAATTGTCTTTATTATTTAACTTAATATCTACTTGAACTACCGAATTACAACGATTCTGTAGGTGATGAATGTTTCTACAGTGAAGTCCAAGGTTCGATAGGTTGCAGAGCCTTAGCCGAGAAACCGGGCACATGGGTAGTTGAAAATTAACTACGACAACAATTTGTTCCTATTTGCAAAAGCTGGATCGATGAAGAAAACACTTTATTAGTTCGGTCAATGGATAAGTCAACCATCGTGAAAGTCGAATCAAACGAGCAAGATGAAAATTTTCCACCTCATGATTTGCTACGTTGTTAGCAAATCATGAGCAATATTATGATATCTTATCTCTTCCATTAATTATAGATAATGTCAATTAGCGTAGGCGTGAAGCTCTAAAAACATTTATTTCTCAAGGGTTTTATAAATATGCCTCTTGGCATGGCTAAAACAGTGTTGAATTTTATTTGTAAGCACTCTATTTTTGATAAATAAAAACTTTGTTTCGATTCCATTCTACTGTGTGATCTCAATGCGTGGATAGTTAACTTGTGAAAGCTTGATAGTGCTACCTACTTCTTATAAGAGCCCCCCACGAGATAGTAAGGTCTTCGTTCATTAACATTTAGTATTTCAGTTTATATTTCCTTTAGATTTATGTCAATTCATTTGAGTAATTAAGTTTTGATTCTTAGATACAAGTCTCAGATTGCTTTTGCTAATCATTTTATTGTTCAGATGAAGAGAGATTTTAGATGCACATGAATAGAGTACAATCTAACATAGAAAAAGGAGTATAAGATTTACATTGTAGTGATTTTCAATTACATAACTAATCCTTCTTTAAGTTAGAACATATTCTTTTAAATGTGATTGCAGAGAGTGATTTGATTTAAGTGTAAGTGTTATTTACATTTAAGCAAGTATGGTTTTCTGATTTTGATTCAAGAAAGTGTGATTCATATTTAAGCAAGTGTGGTTTTGAGTGTGATTTACATTTAAACAGTTATGGTTTTCAAGAGTGATTTTTCATAGTTAAGCAAGTGTGATTTTAAGAGCAAGAGGGATTTTATTCTAAAGCACGTGTGAGTGCGATCATTATTCAGGCAAGTAAAGTAGAATTGATTTCATTTTGTATAAGCTACATAACTATAGAAAAAAATGTGCATTTAGATAACTCATATTAACTTAGGAATTAAATGAGTGACAAAGACTCTTAGCACATACATTGAACATGCACTTCATTAGTTTACTAGCCCTGATTGATAATTCATATAAGTAATTTAACATCAATTAAATTACCAAACATTTTGGCGCTGTTGCCAGGGAAGTGTATATAGGAGTCTTTTTTTTCTTTTCTTTTCATTAAAAATTAAAAAAATAATAATGAAAATGATATCCATAGGGAAAGAGATTCTAGAGGTAGATTTGTAGGTAGAGGTAGAACTTTGATTCCAACATCATCACTCACCCCACCACGACCTCGTAGTGCCACACCATTCATCCAAACTCATATTCCATCCATTGCAGGCAGACACAAACTTCTTGAAGTACTTAGATCTGAAATCCAATCTAGAGATTCACCAACTTCATCAACTGAAGCCATAAAGAAGAATAGGATCCTACATCCCCAACAGAAGGAGTAATTTTTCTATCCTCAATAAGAGAAAATTTTTTAGGACAAGAACTAGAAATTCCTAGTGAAGAGAAAGAAGAAGGAACCTATTTTAATATTCCATTGTTAGAAGAACTAGAGGAGCTAGAAGAGGAACTCGAAAATCCAATTTTGGAACCTTACATTAGTTTTGAGGAATCTACAATGGTGGGAGAAGGGAAAGGATAAGTACACAATGTAAATGGTGAACAACCTAGGATTGGAGGTGGAAGAGGAAGAAATAAAGGATGTGGAGGAGGTGGAGGAGGTGGAGGTAGAGGAAAATGAGGAGGTAGAAGCGATCCAGAACCATTTGGATTCCCATCCTCGATGAAGATACCACAACTACAATGAAAAATATCTCACCCTCCATCCTTCCTATTTTTCATGGATTAAGGAATGAGGATCTTGAAACATTTATCTTTGAATTTGAAGTCTTGTGTAGATCCAATGACTACCTGCTTGATTCTCAGAAGTTGAAATCATTTCCAACCACTCTTAAGGATGCAACATTAAAATGGTTTATGGGCTTAAGAGTACATTCCATAAGAACATGGGAACAAATGAAAACTACATTCTTAGAGAAATACAAGGATTACTGTATGCCTCGTGATCTTAAAGATGAAGTCTTTAAAATGATGCAAAAAGAAGATGAAAATCTTGAAGACTTCATTGAAATATTTGCTTATAATGTTAAGAGGGCTGAAATGCATAATCTAGATGAAGAAACTTTGAAAGGTCTCTTACTAAAATCTATTAGAGATGAATGGATTGATCTTATAAATCTGATGGGTAAAGGAGATATTTCTCAGTCAACATCTGGAGATATTTGTGAATTATGCATACAAAATTCAAGAGGTAAAGCAAGAAATAGGAAAAATCCAAGAGATCCTATTATGTTTAGGATTAATAAATCTGCCGTTGGGACAGTAAGTAGGGCTGAAATAGGCAATTTAGTTGACAATTTAAAAAAAGATATTTTGGGGGGTATTAATGAGTAAATAGATACCCTTAAAGTACAAAACAAGGAAAACGCTGAAAATTTTGCATTATCTATCTTTTGTCCAAAATGTAGAAAGAAGCATGCCTTAAGAGAATGCCCTCTTGACTTCAAAAGTGTAGAAACATGTGTTATATGTGCAAAAAAATCATGATACAAAGGAATGTCCTTCAATACCAGGTCTTAACGCTGTCTATCAAGAGGAAGTAATACCGAATTAAGTAGAACCCATGTGTTTTATTGCTAAGATACCATGGAAAAATCCACAACCAGATATGACTAAGGGGTTCAACACTCAAGCATATGCACAACCATCACAAAGTAATTGGACTTCACCCATGCCTTGGAAACCTTGGTCTCAAACTTGGGCACAAGGATGGAAAAATCCTCATGGAAAGTATCCTCAATATCCTCAATTTCAATAACCTTATCCTATTTTTCCACCATAATATTTTCCTCAACCTGTTCAACCATCTCAACCTCAAAATTCAAATCCACAACTTTCATTACCATTTCCACAAAGACCAAGTCAACTACCTACCCAACCACTTCCAAATCCAAATAATAATAAAAGTTCACGACCTGTTTACAATATGGAAGGACATAATTTCCAAACTTACATGATAAATCCATTAGATCTAAATAATGTTCAACTTAGATCTGGAAGAGTATTGGAAAAGAAGTCACCATCTATTGTTATTCAAGAATTTGAAAACGAAAACCTCTCTGAGGAAGAGAAATCTCCTCATCAAGAGGAAAATTCTCAAAATCAAACCACCCTTGCAAAACCTGATAATGTTCCATGAAACTCAACTCCCATCATAGAACAACCTTCAGTTTCTATTCAAACACCACCTTTTCCTGAAAGATTGAAAATTGATAAAGGGGTAGAAAAACAGGTTGTGTTACTTGATTATGATATGATAGATGAATTGAAGAACGTTTGCATAAAAATTCCTTTGTTACAAGCTATCAAAAAAATACCAATATTTACAAAGACAATTAGGGAGTTAAGTATTAAAAAAACTGGAAGAAAAAGAAAATAAGTAAAAAGAATTTAGTTAGTCGGGAAAATTGTATATATCATGATGAGAAAAACAAAAATTTAGAAATATCTTGACCCAGGAAGTCCCATTGTGAAAACACACATCAATGGTATTGAAATTCCAAACACATTGATTGATTTAGGAGAAACCATAAACATCATGAGTAAATAAACTATGAATCAATTGAAACTCCCTACTCTTCAATAGACACCTACATTATTACAATTAGCATATATATCTGTTATCAAACGTGATGTGTGTTAAAAGATATATTCGTTGTTGGACACCTAATCCTCAATGGGTTAGTGTGGAAGCTGAATGGACAAAAGGAGTCCAAGAGACCTTGGGATGTGAAACCCAAGAGTCACATAATGTACTATAAATGTAAATCTCTTGTTAATAAAATTGTATTGCATGTTTTATCTTTCATATCTCTCTTGCTGTCCATGTGTGTTTAACATGGTATCAGAGCTGGTACGTTCATAACCTTCTCAATATTGTGTAAGCCACTTGTTTTTGTGGCCTGTGTAAACCAACGCTTCTATGTCTTAATGAGTTTTTTATGGTCCATCTCTACAATTTAGTTGGAAGTCGTTGAACTCATATATGTTTTGAAGTTTTTATGGTATATAAAAATCATTAAGTGGCGTATTGTGTTGAGAGTGGAACCGTATACAGTGCATGTTTCCTGTGCATTAAAGACTGAAAATTGAAGGGTTATATTCCTTTGTTTGGGCCGGCATGCATCATGTCATAAATAATTAGTTCTGAAATTTCCGATCTATGTCAGAAGCGTTTCAATGCTGTTGCGCTACTGTGTTATAACGCCTCTGTTGATTCCTTCACCTCCCAAGGCTCACTGTAACTCCACGCACAATTTTTCGGTGTGTGTTCGACTGTCTCTGTGAAAACCACCACCTATTGAAGAGGTGGAGCATCTAACGCCGTTGTAGATGCTTTGAAATCCTTCTTGTGCCACGTATGGTGCTCAAATTATTCTCGTTTACCGCGGTTATGAAAGACACAACAGTGAATTCTGTCAAATGATCACCCACACAATGTCATTAATGCAGAGCGGATATAATGAGGAATGATAGCTTCTCCCAGCCATCGACCAAGGATTTTGTGTTGGTGTTGGTGTTAGGTTACAATTCAATTCGATTAACACGCAGTTCTTGTGTAACGCCAAGAATCTTAATTCTGACAGACACCGAGGAACCTGCCAAAGGACGTCGACTCTGATAAGCTTGCGAAACTGTTCTCACAGTACGGGGAGATTGAAGAAGGGCCGTTAGGGTTCGACAAGGTGACGGGAAAATCCAAGGATTTTTCCTTTTTTATTTACAAGTCGGAGAAATTCGCCAAGAATGCGCTCGAGGAACCCACAAAGACGTTTGATGGGGCCATGCTTACTTGCAAGGCCGCCCCGCGCAGGAACAATAACAATAATGGACCTCCGTTTAATCTACCTCCCTCTAGACCTGTGCAAGCAAATATGTGGTCATATGGTCCGCCTATGGGAGGATATTTTCCTATGGGAAATTATGGGTCTCCACTTTTCCAGCCAACATTTTCAAATCGAAAAGGGCACTGAAGTTGAGCAGCTACATTTTAAAGGAAGGTGCTATCTGCAATGCTGAAGCTATTTGATGGATCTGCTTCTCGTGTTCGTTGTTTGATGAAGCGTCTTCTTCACATTCTCAGGCTTTGGTGATCTGTTTCGGTGGAGAGTTCCACGAGAATATTGAACTTATAAGCACAGCCTGTGATGCATGCATTGTAACATTCCGCAGAGTTATCATCCTACCCTGGAGAACGATCAATATAAGCACTCCATGGATGGTCCTTTATAACAGGATCCTTGTAGCAGATTTCATTGCAATCTTCTACATATGGAATTTGAGTAAGAGCGACGTATTTATGCGTGGAGCTGTTCCCGCAGGGCGACGTCCATTGCTGTGGAATCATCATGATATTCTTCTTACCAGGGGGAGGGAAATTCTGCTGAAAATCCCCCCCACTCCTCACAGATTAACTCAGACACAAAACAGGAATCAAAGATTCAATAAAGAGATACAATAGACATGGGTATGCTGTCACGCTGTCGCACAGAGACGTTGAGAAATTTCGGGCTGCCTGCGCTATATCTCTATTGGTAATGGTATAAAAAAGATGCCTTTATGGGTTTTAGGCGTGAAAATTAGCATTGTATTCGAATTCAATCTTACAAAGAGAGATAATATGAAATGTGAAGCTACATGAGTGATTCTATCAACGGGGTATAGATCCAATCAGTTTGATAATAGATCTTGTCCATAGTAGGTTTGATCAAGTGGGTGCATCGTGACATGGTGCATGCAAATTGCTTTCGTTGAGACATAGAGGAAAAGGCGTTATGGAAAAGAGGAAAATAAGAGTGAATGTAGCTGAGACAAAGCCTGCCAGCTTTTGATTGTTGAAGCGTGGGCCTTTGGCTACACTGCTTTACTTGAAGCTTGCTTTCAGCTTAGCTTTTCCTTTAATCACTAGTTCTTGTACTACAGTTTTAGCTGGCAAGGATATTTGCTATCCTCTCGACAGAACAAGAGGCTGTTCAATAGATGAATAATTTTTTTGTATGATTGCTGTTGTGTACTTACAATTGTTCAGAAGATTTTGTGCTGGTTGGTCTATTGGTATTTTGGGTCAGTTTCTACCATACCAGAATGAGTTTGTCACAATTTGGATGCCATTTAGAGATTGTTTGTGTGGCTGTATATTCTTCTCACTAGCTGATACTGAAGTGTTGATATACGTTGAAAAGTGAACGAGTATTTGAAGGATCCAAGCAAGTTTGCAGTTGTTGCTGCTCCAGTGTAGCACTGTATTTAAAACTCATTATAGTGCATTGATTTCTTGATTCCGCTGCTGCATAAAGAGTTTGTTGTGACCAGTTTATTTAACGTATAAGATAATGAAGAAATGACCAGACTTGATAATGCATTAGAGTTGTTAAATACTCTGATACATTCCACTGTCGATGAGATGGTTAAGATCAACAAAACCTCTCTATTCAATATTAAAATATGTCTACAAAATGCACAGGAGAATATTGAGTTTTTGCAGCTTGAGACAAAGCTACAACAAGAAGAATTAAAACAGAGGAGTCATCATTCTGAACTTGTTTTTGTTCAGAACATTGAGACAACAACCCATGAGCAGCATGTTAATAATGTTACAGTTCATTCAGATTTAGTACCAAACAAAGCAGCAAGGTTACATGCAGATGTAGAAGTTCAATCTGCACTTCCCAAGCCCATCATCAGACCTTGGGAACAGCTTGTCCACAACAAGCACATAACTGGTCTTAGATATGACAAGGACTTGTCCTTTCATATTCCAGACTACGCCAAGCCCATTCATTTTCAGAGTGCTGGATTCATTCATGATAGTTCACCTGCTCCTCATGACAGTTCAGCTTCAGCTGTTCC
>APFE030406729.1:0-14820 GCA_000404065.3 Pinus taeda | reverse complement strand
CACCTCTCAGCAGTTCTAGAGGCCAAGGGAGGCTGGGGTATCTATTCATTATGGAGCTCTAACAAAAAAGGATAAGATCTATAGGACTGGAAGTGCGAAGTGCACAGTTCAAGTCAGACTGGGAGGAACTATTGCGTAATTTTGGGGGTCAAGGGAGGCTGCTGGGCTCTGGAATTGCATAGTGCAACTACTCGGAAGGACAGAGACTGCACACTTCACAGTTCAAGGTAGCAAGGTCACAACATTTAGTGTTGAGATTGCGCAGTTCGCAGTTTAGTCAAGGTCTGGTGCAGTTGGGTTGCCCAGTCGAGAAGATTTTTGGAAAAGTGGCTAAGCGCGAGGGGAAGATAGATTTGTGGTGAAATTGAACTTGAGATAACACACTTAGCATACTTCGACCATGTGACAACATATACGACAAGAGCAACAAGAAAGCAATTCCCTCTGTGTGACTGTCTCATAACAAGAAGTGACAAGTGCAACAATTGAGATAGACTTTAGGATGACTGTGACGACACTTCTGCGACAGTGCTCAAGACTTTGTGTATGAGTGCGATGGGTGTTTACATAGCTATGAAAAATCGTATACACAAAGACCAACCTTCGAAACCACCAAAAATGGTTGACAAACATGACATATCGGTCACACATGCCAAAAGACGGCAATTGATCTAGCAAGCAAAAGGGGGTCAGAGGACTTTAGGAAAGCTCATGAAATGAGCTTAAGTGTTTGCAACAATCAAGGGGAAGACCAAGGAAGGCTCTGAAATTGGAGTGCAAACCAAAATTTTGGAGGGTGTTGCAGATGCTACAACACCATCTTACATGACATCAAAATATTGCAACCCTATTTTTAAAAGTGATATTTTTAATAAAGTGTATCTTACATCTAAATATTACATTTGAATTTTTAATTTTGTATCTGAGAAAATATAGGAGTAAAGGAGGAATGTCAAAGCACCTTATAAACAATTTTACTCACTAAATAAAATTTTCATTTTTTTATAAAAGTGATTTATAGAAAAATAAAGAAACAAGTTTAAAAAAACTCATTTGCATGTGCATTCCTCACGATTTATTCAGCGTGTATTCGTCATGATTTATCTAGCATGCATTCCTCATAGTCTATGTAGTGTCCATTATTTCATTCAACATGCATTCAGCTAGTATCCCTTGACACAAGACAACGATGGCCTTAATTGAAACGATGACGTCCTCTTCCATGCAAATAATTGACACGCGGGGTTCCCAAGAGATCTTCACAGTAAAGAAATTCAAAGAATGTGCCGATACATGGAGCGATACAAACAATTGTCCACTAGATATGCTAAATATCCCGAGAAGAGGAGAGGTTTATAGATTTATATTTGGACAATTCGTTTTCCAAAATGATGAGATAGATGATGCCATAGAAAATTATGATGATAAAGCAATGGAATTAAAAATATTTGGGAAGAGTAAAAACCTAGACCCTGATCTGGTTGCAAGAGCAACGGAAATTCCACACAGAGGGGGAGCAATATTTAACTCCAAGAAAGCCCATATTCTAGGAAAGATTGAAATGGCTAATAAAATATGTGAGAAAAAATATATGTTCGAATGGATATATTAAAAATGCAAGATTTTCCGCAAGGACCATGCAAATATTTGATTCAAGTTGTCCTCAGGACAATTATGAATCATCACAAGCTTGATATTTCTGGTGATTGAATGACGATAGTTATTCATTGGGTTCACACATGGCATGTCCCTCATCTGATGGCTAAAATATTAAATTATGCCCTACAAGAAAGTAAAATTAAGAAGGTTAGGTTCAGTTTCCTGGGAACACTGCAGAAAATTATATATTTGTATTGAGGATGGGTTGAAGCAAGGGTTCTTAAAACCTACGTTAGGAAATCAAAACCAAATAAATCCATTGAGGAAGAACCACTTGGTAACAAAAGATTTGTTGATTCCTAGGAGCAAGAATATATTAGCTCAGGGGGAACTGTTGGAGACAGTTCAAGGTTGGGTGGAACGTCCTCTGTTCCTGAATATTCCCCAAGCATATTATTGTGGTTAGATGAAATTTTGTTATGTTTTGCCTATTATTTTGAAATTATTTTCTGTTTTACCTTTTGACTTTTGAAATGGTTTAATGATGTTATGGTGAAAATATTAAATTGAATTTATGGATCGACTACATACAAGAAAATTTTCATGCATAGATAGCATATTTTCCTAATTTAATAAATTTTTGAAACATATAGTTATTTTGCAGATTATATGATCTAGATTAGAGGAATTGTATTATGTTACATTAACGAGTTGATGGGATGCGAAAGAGGATAAATTGTTAATAAATATAGTGCGTTTGGTTGTCGAGATAAATTATTGTTGTATATACATCCTCTTAGTACATATATATGTATGTATCCATATAGATGCGGAGAATTTCTAGAACTATTTACATAGTTTTGTATACTCTCTCCTTGGCACTAAGATAATTAATTAATGGTGGTTACGTAAAGGTTGTTAATAGATAATATAAACAGGAGATAACAATACAACATGCACCTAAAAAGAAATTAAGAAATTGGACTTGAGATACATGTAAAGATTTTACTTTTAGCTATATTGCAGTTCCTTGTAAATTATATAGTTGAAGGGAATAATTATTGACGAGATTGTATCCTAGTAAGACTACGGAAATATCCTTATCATCTCCTTAAGGAAATGAATTGTCGATATGAAACATGTAATATCTAGGTGATCCTTATAAACTAAATAGGAAACTCTTATGTTCGTAAGTCTAGTTGTAATGAGGGTATATTACATTGCATCCTTGTATGTATGCACATATGTAACTAGTCATATAGTTCCCTAAATCATGTAATTGAGAGTACAAAAACCCGACCTTGGGTAGGATTTAGTTATTCATAACTAAACATAAAGTGAAATCATGGAATATATAGAAATAATAGTGGAAGCACATATATATGAATATTACTTGGCATAAATAAGATTGTAAAAGAGGACAGAGTTTTCAAAGATGAAGGGGTATAATGATGGAGGAACCAATTCTTCACCAATAAAGAAATCGACAACAAGTTGAGTAATCATAAAAAAAAAATAGCATCGTATACATGATCCTTTCAATTAAGTTCAATGGATATATCAAGTTCTATAGTACCATAGAGAGTTATATAAGAAGTCTAATATGGAGAATTGAAATTGAAGGCACTTATATATATATATATATATGTAGATAGATAGACACACACACACACACATACACTTCAACAATAACATTTAGAAAACCAAAAATTTGGGTACAGTTCCATAAGAAACTTTAGAAGAATATTGTGGCAGAGAATTCACAACAGAATCCATACAATTTGTGCAAGAAAAGATATAATAGTCAACATGTTGAACAAAGTAAAAGGGAAGATCCTTTTTAAATAATCTAAAGGAATATATACATCCATGCATGTTATACGTATGGTTTTATAACAAATTTAAGAGAAGATTATTATAGAACAAGTAAGTAAGACGATCCACAATATTGTAAGGTGAAATGATGGTTCGTTAAGGCCTCCATGGCCGCACAAATAAATTAAAAAACATGTAAGGTTGAAAATTCAATAACCAGATAAACCCTAATTTGGCTTATGGCTCTTAAGGCAAAATTGTAGCAGTACACCACGTAGAATTTGGGAGGAATGTAGAAATTGTATACCAAACTATAAGAATCATGAAGTCAAGAAGTTATCCTCTAAATTTGCAAGTTGTTTGGTGGGAAGCTACTAGTTCATACGAAATCCATTATTGTAACCAAATGAATTGCTAAATTAGCAATGGAATATTGGATGATCATTCAAGAGGTTAACCAAAAACGAAGAGATACAAATAGGTGCACAAATGAAGTAAAATTGTATCCATGAGAAGTAGAGTTGTGACATGTCCTCCTCATCGACTCTGAGCACAAAGGAACTAGATGTTAATTGGAGTTTGAGGAAGAAATCTAAATCGAGTCAAGATATGTCTTTGTAGCACACCCGAAACATAAAAATAAACTATGGTAAAGGAGAAACTCTTTACCTCAGTAAAAGTGAGTCCATGCTACTCCTGGAACTACAAAAGTACATAACAAAATTTGTCATCATGGGAACAATTGGGTGTTTTAAATGAGAACATAAGCCTATATCAAAATGAAACTGTAAAAATTAGTAAAACAACATTTTGAGCCTTAGCCGTAAATGTCACAAAATAAAGAACATGATTATTACTCTTAATAACCAGTGTAATAATAAATCGAGATAAACCCAAATTAGTAAGGAAATTCTCTTAGAAAAATGGAGAGAATGATTTTCAGCTTAGCAACTACCCCTTTAGAAATTAGAATGCGAGAGAAGGGCCTTGTATCCATATTCTTCCACGAGACTACAAGAATCCCAATACGAACTACTAGACTGGGAAGAACGAAGCCCATATCCTTCCTTAGAAGGATCGAACACTTTCATGCATACTTAGGGTTTGATAAAGCACCATATTTCATACCTCCTTCCATAGAAAGTATTGACAATGCTAAGTGAATTTAGATCAAAGAATACTTTTACCCTTTACTTTATACCAAGTTGACCTACCAATTCAATATGGCTAAGCAAACTAGGGTACTCTGGTATCTCGAAGGAATGCAATCTAAACTAGAAGAAACATTTTCAAATTATAATACTCGAATTTACGAAAATCAAAGCCCAGATAAATACGAGAATCTATACCTAAGAATTGTATAATTTATTCAATATTTCCTCTATAGTTATCTTAGTAAATTGAAGGAGCAATATAAACAATTGGTCAGCGCCACTATAAAAATGTGATGGAGATTAATAAATTATACACACAGGAAATGGATAAATGGAAATAACAACCTAAACCAGAACCAAGTCTTACATTACCTAAAGAAAAACAAAAGGCAAAACAACGTAAGACCTGGAGTAACCTTTGAGGTGCATTTATAGAAATTTCAAGTAAAAATTGACATTAAGCCATCACAGTCATACCAGGTGGTGCAACACTCTGGTCACCAGAGGAAACCAAATTAAATATTAAGGCAATGAATTCAAAAAGGGAGGGTTAGTCATTAACAAGCCCTATTTGTGTCCATCATTGGATCTCAAAATTAGATCATGGTCATATAAATGCATGCGATTGGCGCTCCATGTGAAATTCACATAGTAAGCCCTAACATGAACTTTGTTTATGAGCCATGTGTTTTAATAACCAAGAAAATAATAAAACCATTCCACACCCACAATCATTACGAATGATACCAAGGTGTAGAGTAGTTTCAAAGGAGATAATATTGTATAAGTGGATATCTAGCCTAAGCACCATGGTACTTGTTAAATTATATAACATATGAAAATTGGGTCAATATTAGTATATGTGAAGAATCAATGGATACCAATACTCATGGATAAGACCCTTCAACTAGAAATTGGCTATATTCCTAAAAGGAAACAAATTCTTAGTCAATTGAAGTAAAAGACACAAGGAGTTAAAATGATCAATAACACATAGGCGTAATCACATTAATGTCCTCTTAAACAAACATGTCAGTGGTGAGTCTAAATACTCCAAATAATGACCAGGTGGAATCCACCTTGAACCCAATAATAATTCTTACAGAAAGTGACAAATCATTTGATCATGATGTATGTACAACAATGGGAATGTTAAAGAAATAACAGTGTATATTTGGAAGTGAAGAAATTTGTGATAAATATGTATGTACAATAATAATAATGTTGAAGGAAAGAAAAATAAAATTAGGTGAAATTGAGGTATGTTACATGTGGTATCATATTTGTAGGTTCAAATGTAGTTGCAGGTATTTTGCAAAAAATATCGAAAGGTATTTTGTAGAAATAGTTAAATTAGTTTTGTCAAATGATCTATAGAACTTAAAGGCCTATGGTCCAACCCACAATTAACAAAGTTACTATGTAAAGCAAAGAATACATTAATGATAAAATATCTACTAGATCTCTTGATAAAGGAGAGTAGATCTAAGTGTAGATAGGAGATAAATTGGCACCTACTACAATGCAATTGTTGGAAGAAGTAAAAGAGTAAGGAACATAAGTATATCTTGAATAAAATAAATTGGTTGAAGATTGTGGTAAACAAGAGCAGGGGATGAGAAGTACACTACTCCATTAAATAAATTCTCCATAAGGAATTTAGGAAGTAATTAACTATGCATAATTGGGTGAGAGAAGTATACAAGGTGTTGGCTCATAATAACTACGCCAAAAAGAGCAAAGTCTCTTGTGTTAATTTAATAACTATACCAGGAAAATAGGGAAATCAAGTATTGATACATACACTTATTCGTGTCTAAAGAGTATATATATATATATATAATGAGTATATTGAAATACAACTAAGAGTAGTAATGGAGAGACACCCTTCAAACCAATTTATGCACAAGAATCCATAATGTCCAGTAAACTTGAGATTACTTAAATGTGAATTGCATTTCAAAATAATAATAATAAAATATCAATGATTCATAGAAAATGCATAACTCTTGAAAACTAATAAATTCATCCTCTAGAAAATCTCAAATAAAAATAAAAATAAAAAGAAGAAAGTTACTATGCAAGATTTTGATAAGAATTCCCAATCCAAACTTACTTGGACAATGTATAGCATTATGGATATTTTATCACACATGCAAACTTAAACACAGTGAGCTCCTTGGAAATATGCACATTGTTTCAAGGATTATCAAAGGTAATTATATTCTTATATAATAAATGGGTTTAATTGAAAACAATGTGTTAGCATTCTCATTAAAGTAATTATATGTGTGTGTGTGTGTTTCTTTTTATTTTGCCTTTTTTGGCGGTTTTATTTATTTTATATTTAGTTTTAAATTACTAAAAAATGATGGATTTTTTTTGTTACAAAAGTGATGGAGGGTACAATCATAGCTAATGGCTTCGGCTTGTGTGCCTGAGCATTCTATCATATCCCATCGTCGTGATTTTCACATAGGCAATCTCTGCTCTCAACATTCTCTTTTTAAGTTCTAATTGCTCTAGTTAGTTGTCAAGTTCTGGGTTTTGCAGGATCCTTGGGTGAGTTGGCCCATAAAACCCCCTTTGGGAAGGAGATCACAACATTTAATTCCCTAGTTTCCAATGGCCCAAAATTTCAAAATTTTAGTCCCTCCCGCTTTGTGAAAAAGCCAAATGACATCCCAAAAGTGGAGATCAATTCCCCTCAAGCCCAAATCTGAGCACTCCAACTTGCATATCATGACCTGATTAGTCAATTCTGGGGAATATGGCCCTCACCCCACACTGTTTGGACCTAGATTGAGAAGAACTGGAAGTCCCTCATCTCAGGTGAAGTTGTTTCCTCCTTCTGCAATAAGGGCTTGTTTACCTTTTATTTTGAGAACAAATTCGATTGGGATCTGATATTCAGATGTGGACCATATTTTATGGGAGCCTAAGTTTTCTACCTTGATCATTGGAAACCTAATTTTAATCTGGAATGTGATATCCATATCACAATATCATTCTAGTTAAACTCCCCTACTTTCCTCCCCACTATTGGAATGATGCTACGTTCAAACTGATTGGAAATTCATTAGGAAATTATGTTGACTGTGTAGAACCCAGAGATGGACTCTTTCCCTGTGCAAGAAGATGTGTGGAGGTAGATCAAGATGAAGGAATTTCAATGGCAATCAATTTTTGTATGGATAACTAGACTCATGTGTAGGAAGTGGACTACGACCAACTACCTTTCAAATACAAAGTATGGCATGAATATGAGTACTTTTCTAAAGAATTCCCAAAAATGCAAGTATATCGGGAACAACAAGAAGAACAAAATGATCAATGGAAGCAATCCAAAAGGAAAAAATGATCAAATAAACAACAACCCAAATATGCACTGGCTCCTTAAAAGCTCATCTCAAGGATGGATAGGGCCCACAGTCTTCAGGCCCCGAATCTAAACCCCATAATGTTCAATTTACGGATGATACTATTCTGCTAGGGGCAACCTCTCTGTTGATTGCAAAAATATTTAAAATGGTATTTGATAGATTCCTCTCCACTTCTAGGGGTTTAACAAATGTTTTCAAAAGTCATATCTTCACATGGAATACATCTACACATAAGCAGAGGAAAATTGGAAACGTTTTAGGATATAAAGTCATTGGAGGTTGGCAAGAGTTCTAATATGCATACATTCCAATATACCTCTAAAAATGTCCCCCAAATACTGGGAGCACATTCTAGACAAGATTAAAAATAAATTGGAGAGATAGGGAGCTTGTTGTCTCAATGTTGCAAGAAGAATGGTAATATTTAAAGAGGTCCTCTGAGTCATCCCCATATATCAATCATTTTCCCTTCTGGTTCCCAAATATGTTCTGCACCAAATGGGAGTCTACCTAAAATAAATTATGTAGGAAGGGGGCAAATCATACACCAAAAATTTTGATTTAGTAAATTGGCTCTCTATCCGAGCTCTGAATATGCATGATGGATTAGGTTTTTTGGATACCACTTTGGTTAATATTGCGATGGGGGGAAAGCTATATTGGAAGCTTAAAACTGAGCCTGACTTGTGGTGGCCATAAGTCCTACAAGCAAAGTATCTACAAGCAAATGATAATCATTCTACGAATGGGACAGTAACCAAAGGATCGCTGATCTGGAAACTGGTTGCTTTGATGTCCTTGTTAACAAAAGACCATCTTTTTTTTATTCCATGTAGTGTAAATAAAATCAACCTTTAGGAAGACTCACTTTTAGGCGCCTTCCGTTGTGCCAGGATGAGAACATTCAACCCTTGATGGAGCAGTTAAGCTAGGCATGTATAGTGACCCTTGCCCATTTTATGGATTGGGATGTTGCAAGCCTTTGCAAAGGCTAGAAGTTGGATGATGTCCTTGACATTCTAAAACCAACCGGAGAAATTATGAAAAGAAAATGTGTTAGATGTGCTCCGCTCATCCAATATGCAATTGATAAGCTGGGTGGAAATCTTCCTTCTACTTTGTTAGAGAAGGCTATAATAATATTCTTTTCAATTCTGAGGTTCCTTTGAAATCCATTATATGCAACAATATCTAGAGGGTAGATGCAATTCCATAGGTAAACACCTTTCGTTGGCTCCTAAGGCATAAAAGAAATCTAGCTTCAGAAAATATTCAAAAGTGTGGCATAGTTGGTCATTCAAGATGTCCACTTTGTGAGAAATTGGAGGAATCAATTCCTTGTCTTTTTCTTTCTTTTCCATGCATAATGGTGGTGTGGGACACTGCCATTAGTCCTCTTTCCCTAGAACCCAGTGGCCTCCAAATATCTAAAAAAAAATCTCATATGGCATAAATCCTTTATGGGCTCCCTTCAAACCAAATCCTCCCTCGAAGCTATATGGAATGCTCTCCCTAAATATCTTTGTTAGAGAGTCTATGTTTTTAGAAATAGTTCTATCTTCAAAAACATATTTATCTCTGCCAGAGCACTGATGCTAAAATTTCTCTCCTTTTATCTTGGATATAATCCTCCTACCACAGATTTTGTGACCTTGCTACTTTTCCTTGTATAATATTTGTTTTAATATGACGTTGATGGTGATGGCCTTGTCACTTTTGTTAAGCAAATGTTCATCTAGTCATCCCAATAAGTGGATCTATTTTGGAATAAGTCTTTTATAATTTTAGTTTAATCCCAAAAAATTAATAGGATAATAGTAGGGATTTAACCTTAGTGATATTCAAGGAATGTTTTTAGCACTAGACATAGAGAGAGGCTTCAGATTTATTTCAAAAGTAGTAATGTTCTTTGTACTTTTCAATTATATATATATGATTTAGAGTGTGAAATTAATTATGATGCCTTGGGCATATGGTATTGAAAAGACATGATTTTGACCAATGGTATTGTAGCAATGCTTATTTATAGGTCAAAAATATCCATGATGGAGATTCAGAATCTCGTTGCATGTTTTTCTATAAATCTACTCACATATTAATTCCTTCATAATTAATAATACTAATTTAAATAAGGTTGTAATTTAGTTGATTTTTATTATTTTCTTAATCATTGGAAATGTGATATAGTTATGAGGTAAGTGTCTTGATGCCTATCGTAAATTGATGCCTATAGACTTTTATAGCTACTTAATTTATATTGTTCGGGTAGTAATTGGGGTGAATGATATTTCTAATTTAACTGGAAAACTTGACTTCGTAATTTACTATTTATAACGATTATAATATAAATGTTAAGATTTAGCGAGTTTGTAATTTACTATTTATAATTATTATAATATAAATGTTAAGATTTAGCGATAATCGTTTATAGTAATGCCTTTATTTATCAATGATTATAAGTTATTCTTCACCTACACAATAGCACATCATAGATAGCCATTTTTAACATTTATACTCGTTATTAGGAATTTATTTTTGTAATTTGACATAAACTATGGTTTAAAAAGTGTCTAAATATGTTTTCTAATTTATTTTGAACGATTAAATTATATTTTTTTTAATAATAAAATTGTAATAATATTTTTAAAATTTATCATTTAAATATAATAAAAACTAAAAAACCGTATAACAAAAATGTAAGAATAGATAATAAAAATATTACAATCTCAATCACTTTTCAATAACCATATTACATAGAGAAGTGAGATTCTTTAGAATTCCAAACTTCCATTTTTTTCTAAAACTATTCCAAGTTTTACAAGTCTCCATGTTCACATTCCATTTAAAGCATTCCAATTTCAGCTATTTTTGAGTAACCACATTAAATTGAGAAAAAAAATGCCAATTCTTAATGTACTTACATGATGTTGTGTTTGGGAAAATATTGACGAATATTAAGCACCTTGGAGGAAGCTAATCGTTGACTTAATGATTTTAGGATTTTCCATTCTTGCACGGAGCTTTGCACATCCCGAGAAATATTGCATTGTGGTTTACATATGTGCCAGGTTGTTCATCTTGTTGTTTGATTATTCATTTTCGGATCATTTACATGAATAACAAACTAATAAAAAATAGAGTAAAAACTGAATCTTCACATGTATAGCCTCATAATTTAAATGTATTTGCATGATCTTGATATCAAATAAATATTAATATTAAGCTAAATGAATTGCTATATAAATATTAATATGTGGCTATGAGAAATTCTTTTGAAAACCATTCAAATGACTGAAAAGAATATAGCATGATGCCCCTGGGTCATTATTGTAATATACAATGCAATTTAGTAGTATACTTCAACAACCAAAAATAAAAATAAAGGAGACAAAAATTGTTGTGTGCTTCAAATAAAAACCAACTAGAAAAAATATGTTGTATGCTTGAACTAAAACTAAAAATCAAAATCAAAATAAGGTTATAATTTAGTTAATCTTTATGAAGAGTGACATATATTATGAGGTAAGGGTCTTGGTGCATACCATTAATTGATGCTTATATACTTTTATGAGCCATTTAATTTATGTTGTTGGGGGAGTAAATTGGATGAATGATATTTCTAATTTTAATTTGAAAACTTCAATTTGTAACCTACCATTTATAATAATTATAATGTAAATATTAAAATTTAGTTATAATCATTTGTGACAATAGCGTTATTTTTAAAGACTATAAGTTATTCTTCACCTACACATAGTAGCACACCATCACAGCGATTTTTAACATTTATTCTTATTATTAGGAATTTAATTTTGCAATTTGATATGAGCTATAGTTTACACGTGATTTGATTTGTTTTTGAATTTATTTTAAATACTTTTTCCTAAGATTAAATTATATATGTTTTTATAATAATAAAATTGTAACATTATATTTTGAAATTTATAACTTAACTATAATAGAAAGAAAAGAAATTTCTATAATAAAAATGGTAAACATCCATAATATATATTACAATTTCAATTATTTTTTGATAACTATACTATATAGAAAATTAAAATTGTTTAGAATTCCAAAGTTGCAAAAGATTTTAAAACTATTCCAACTTTAACAAGTTTTCATATTAGCATTCCATTAAAATCATTCCAATTTTAGCAATTTTCACATAACCACATTAAAATGAAAATTCTGTATATGATGTTGTATTTGGAAAAACATTGGCAATATTAAAGAGCCAATCATTGACTTCATGATCTTCCATCCTTTTAACAGAGCTTTCCAGGTTCCTAAAATGTTTGATGCTACGCTGTTCCATCTCGCTGTTAGATAATTCATTTTCCTATCATAATAATAATAAATAAACTAATAAAAAGTAGGCAACCAATCAACCACTCAAAATATGTTGTATTCTTAAACAAAATTTGTAACCTACCAAAAGATTTTAAAACTATTCCAACTTTAACAAGTTTCCATATTAGCATTCCATTAAAACCATCCCAATTTTAGTAATTTTCACATAACCGCTCTGAGTGGACGTTAACAATCATCATCATCATTAAAATGAGAAAATCAAAATATGTTGTAACCTTAAACAAAATTTGTAACCCCACCAAAAAATTTTAAAACTATTCCAACTTTAACAAGTTTTCATATTAGCATTCCATTAAAACCATTCCAATTTTAACAATTTTCACATAACCACATTAAAATGAGAAAATCAAAATGTCATTTATTAATGTACGTACATGATGTTGTATTTGGAAAAATATTGGCACAGCGAATCATTGACTTCATGATCTTCCATCCTTGTACAGTGCTTTCCAGGTTCCGAGAAAGATTGATGCCAGGTTGTTCCATCTGGATGTTAGTTAATTCATTTTCCCATCATAATAATAAAAAATAAACTAATAAAAGGTAGGCAATAAAAAATTGAAAGTCCAGTTGTATAGCGTTATCATTTAAATGTGGTTGCTTGAAGGCAAAGAGGTTAAGTATCACACTCCAGTGTTAGATAAGTATAAGTATTAATATTGTGACTGCAATTTTTTTTGAAAAGCAGCTCGGTCAAGAATGTAATGTACAATGTTGTATAATTAAATAACCAAAAATAAAAAAAATCAACCGCATTAAATAAATAACCAAAAATAAAAAATCAGCCGCACAAAACATGTTGTTAAATAAAATATGTGAACAAAATTGAAACATGTTGTTAAATAAAGTATATGAACAAAATTGTAATGTACCATATAATTTAATTTTACACTTCCACAACCAAAAATAAAAATCAATCCACCGCTCAAAATATGCTGTATGATAAAAAGCAAAATCCAGTAAAAACAATGCCACAAAAGTGCTCACATCCATACACTGAAGCTTAATGTTCGGACAGATCGAGGTTGCCTCCGACTCGCCGTACGAAATGTTGGGCAGAGATTTCTGAACAAAGATCTTCGTTCGTATAAGTAACTTTATAATTCAAATGATGAGGTTAAATATCAAACTTGAACTGCTGGTAAGTCTCACCTAATTGTGTAGAAATCCTTTTCAAAACCATTGACAATGGTGTGACGACACCTGCCTCTGCTATACAGCAATACACCATGTAATTTAAGTGATATATATATATATGTATGTGTTGTTTAACAAATAAAATTGCACCATGTAATGTAATTTATGATTTAACAAATAAAATTGTTGACTAGAAAGAGTCCAAAAATCCATCCAATAGAAACAAACAATGCAAAAATATCCGGGGTCTCTCATCTTTATTGTCAAAAATTTAATGTGCAGCTCACCATTATTCAAACTCAAAACGACCATCCATCGTTCGTTCCATCGATCACAATAACCAAACAGAGACACATAGTCTCATATGACGACGATGGGTCAGAAAAAGTAACACTTATAATCGAAATACATATAACTGGACAGCTAAAGATTGAACGGCATTGCATGATAGTGCCCGCTCATGCAATCGAAATACATAATGGGAGACAGCATCGACGCATATATAGTGCCTAGTGATACTGCCCTGCTGCAATCGAAATACATAATGGGAGACGGCATCGACGCATATATAGTGCCTAGTAATACTGACAAACAGAAACAGAACAGGAGGTACTGCAATTAGCAGGTAGACGGGGAGGATTTAATTAGCTAGTGAAAGCTGGCACCCGTATGATGGGAACACAACGAAGAGGATGAGCCATTTCGCAGGACAGCTTAAGAACCTCGGACAAATCAACTGGATGTTCAGCATGAGGAAGCCACTGAAAATGATGGAGGAGCTTAGCCACCCAGAGGTTAACAGTGGCAAGGCCCAGAGCCTTTCCCGGGCACACACGACGACCAGCACCAAAAGGCGCAAGCCTCAGATCATTACCCCTTACATCCACGTCTTCCCCGCCTTCCGACACCACAAACCTCTCCGGACGGAACTCTTGAGGTGATTCCCAAATGCTGGGGTCGTGAGTAATCGACCACATATTCACCATGGCAGTCGTGCCCGCCGGAACACACATTCCATCGCCCATGTTCACATCTTCAGTGGAGAGACGTGCCCATGATAGGAGCGGTCCAGGCGGATGCATTCGCAGCGCCTCCTTTACCACAGCCTGCACGTAGGGCAGGTTAGGGATATCTGAATCCTTCACGCTGCGCTCTCGCCCCACTACTGCGTCCAACTCTGCCTGAGCTTTCTTCTGAGCATCCGGATTCAGCACCAGTTCTGCCATGGTCCACTCTGTGAGCAGAGCTGTCGTGTCTGTGCCGCGAAAAATCATCTCCTGCATGCATACATAAAGAAATTAGAAACAAACTTAGTTAATGTCCCTCGCCAGACTCAAGCAACCTCACCTCATTCATAAATT
>APFE030406725.1:0-24294 GCA_000404065.3 Pinus taeda | reverse complement strand
TTTCCTTTATAGTTTGAAGATGGGAAGATTAATAATGTTGTTCATGATGGTAAACCTAATATAGTTGTTGAGGGACTTATTATACTATCTTAAATATGATATTTTACTTTCGATATTTCCTTTTTAAACTTCAAAATCATTATTCTTGATTTAGTACTAATAAGATTTAAGGTTTTCTTTTTAATACAAAGTCTTTTAAAAGAAAATATATAATGAAAATAATTTTTTTTAAACAAATTTTATTTTTTCAATTTTGTAATTCCATGCACATATCAACCATCACTTTTGTCTCCTAAACACTATTTTAAAAAACAAACAACTTTGAAAATATAATTAATACAAGTTTCACTATTTTCTAAAATATTATACTTATTAAATTATTTACTTACTAAAATATTAAATTTTTTTTGAATTTTGTAATTTCCCATGCCACTACTAATCATCCCTTTTGTACTCTAAAATTATTTAAAAAAACCAAAAACTTAAAAAGTAAATAAATAACAAGTCATTATTTTAGCCCAAAAATATACTATTAAGCTAATATTAAAATATACTTACTAAATCATTAAAATAAAATATCAAAAAATTATTAGAATATTTAAATTAAAAAAATAAAAATAGATTATGAAAATTTAAAATTAGTATATTTTTACTAGCAATTTTAACCTTTCTCAACTTAAATATATTATAGTTATTTAAACACATGTATCAATTAAGTTCTTATATAAAACCATTTTTATTTTCACTCAATAACATTTACAAAATTATAAAAAGTTGGTCTCCAATCATTTTTTGGTTTCCAATTATTAATATCTAAAACAATTTTAAAACATCAAAAAAAATATTTCGAAATCATTTTTATTTTCATTTTTATAATCAAAACTAAATTTTCATTTCTCCACTTGTAAACCAAAGGTATAGCAAAACAAAACCAAGAGTGGGCACATTCTCATATTCTTAGGCTGTTCACCTCTTTTATGGCCATAATTTCTTTTATTGCCAGAATTTTGAGCCGGTTATCAATTTCACACTGTTCATTGATTTTATATTTATGTTCATTGATTTTACATTAATTTTTTTAAGAGATTTTAATGTCAGAGATTGTAAATAAAAGATGTAACATCCGGATTAGAATTAGTATACATGAAGAAGCATATGGATAATATAAGCGTTAACATATGCTCTAACTATTTTAGTCCCTGCCCCTTCAGGGCTGGCAGGGACTATAGTAATCGATTTGTAGTCCCTGCATTAGTTTGACGCGATTATCAATAAGGAAAATTCAACTTAATGCAAAGTATTTGCAAAGTATTTCGATATGACACATTAACCAATACATTTTAACCAATGACTGAAATCTCCGTCTTATTTGGCCTCAAATCGAGGTATACGGACTCGAAAGTTAGGAAAAAGTTCGGACAAGTGCAAGTGATTAAAACAACCTGTCACCTGCATGAAATAATGCTATCTTTGCATTAGCATTAGTTTGCAAACATTTAATGTTAAAGAAATGTTATGGCGTATTTATTTGAATGCCAAAGTAAGTGTATTTTTGTTAACAATTAGACACATGTTATGACATATATGTGTCAATCTTGATAATTGACAGATCTCTGGCATAGGTGTCAATCAGCTAGCCCAAGCCCCTGTAGGGCAGTTGAATCCCTGGTGATATGAATCAATGGGTGAAAGAAATGCCGCTATGACTGGGATTGGAACGGGTCCATCTCGAACTGTTCCTCGATCTTGATCTGCTCCAGGAGGAGACGCTGGTTCTTGCTTGTGAATTTTCTCCTGGAACTGTTTTCAAACCATCTCGAACTGTTCCTCTCTCGAACTGTTCCTCGATCTTGATCTACTGCGGGTGGAGACGCTGGTTCTTGCTTGTGAATTTTCTCCTGGAACTGTTTTCAAACTGAAACTCAAACAAGGTAACAAACTATCTCTTTCATTGATGTGTCTCTTACCTTTACCTTTACTTGCTATATGTAAAATCTTAATTACAAAAATAAAAAAATCAAAATCATGAGGGATTTAAGTTTGAATTTGAATTTCTATGAAATCAGTGCTTTGAAAATATTTGAGATATTTGATAATATGGATTCGGTAACCTGAAAAACCAGATATTAAATCTATACAGATATTAAATCTATACAAATTTCTGTTAAAAACTGAGGTATTTAAATTCTTAAAAAGAAGAATATGAAATCAGTGTTAATTCAGAAACCTGAATATATGCTTAGGGATGCGATCTTGGAGCTAGAGAGAAACATTATGTTGCAACGCAACACACAGGAACTAGACTTGTGTCATACTGATCAGATAACCTCCCATTCTTCGGCTTTTATCAGCCTGCACACAATCTCAAATTTATTAGCAATTACATGATTAGTCAATCATATATTGTATTAATCATACTATATTGCCTTACTACAAATATAATAATGGTACTGAGTTTTCTGCATTTAGCAGCATGAATTTCTCTTTCATTACTTGCACGGTAAGGGTGGTTTGGGCTGCACTAAAACCAGAAGAGAAACCGAATGCTTCTTGGCTTGCTGAAGTATTGTTGGACCTTTGTCCTTAACTCCTACAATCATCACTTCGACCTCCACCTGTTTGCACAATTCAGCTCTCAACAAAACTTTGGAAGTAACACAAATATTGTGATATTCATCTAACTGGGGAAAACAAATGATGATAAGCATGGTTTCAGAGCATGAATTTACCTCGGGTCTTCACTGTATGCAAAGGGATTTCAAAGAGTTCAGAAAATTAGGATCTTTGGTGTTTAGATGAAGTTTGCTGGAAAAAAAGGAGATTCAATCCCTGCACACCAAAAAAATTTGCACTGCCAACTTCATCTTCGACAACGCATCTTCGGCAACACGGCATCGTTGTCATTTTAACTTCAAAGATATAAATCAACATAATTCGCTCCCTGCATCAATTATAGAGACCAAGGTTCGAATCACTTATAGTTCCAAACAAAAATCATCTTCCTTCGGCTTATCCAGGCTTCGGAAATGTACAATCTACAGAAAAAATTCACCACTAAAAGTTTAATAATCTTCTCTCCCCACTTGGTAATGGAAGAAAAATTTGAAAGACGAGTCAATGCCAAAAGATACATACGGAACATAATTTAAAGACAAAATTTTCCTTAGGCAGATGAACACAATTACAGCTCAGGGAAGAGCAGACCCCAACCAAAACACCGGAATCTCAATTCACAACTCTGTTGTATCTGCAGTGCCCGACCTACAACCTGTCTTGGGTTCTGTCCAAACATATCTTCTCTGTATTTTTTCTATCTAACCAAACTATACAATTTAACTTGAAATCTAGCTCAATAATAATTTGCAAAGATCTCTTGTTCTTTAGATTCCTTCTCTTCCACCGTAAACACACACGTCTAATACAAAAGATTAAGACAATATACGGCTGCCATATTTGCAACATTTACAGCGCTGGACTTCAAAGCTTTTCCGTCTTTCAGTCTAAGGTTTTCAATTGAACATTGAAATGTTGTCAGGACGAGAGCAAGAATATCAAGATTTTTCTGCTGAAGCTTCGGCCCAAACACTCACAGCAAACCAAAATTAAAAGCTGCAGAAGAGTTATTTACCGTGCAGAAGCCGTAGCGCTGGACAAGAAAGTATCTTTGATCGATCAAACACATTTCTTGTTTAAAACTGTTTTTATGCAGTCAAGACTTTTGTCATCAGATCAAATCGGGAGTGTCCATTCCGTCCATTCCAAACCAGAGAAGGGCTGTGTAGAAATGCTTAAAATGGAAAAAGGTACAGGACAAGTGCGTGGCATGCATTAACTGCATGTTTTCATTTTTGTGCATATGTCAAATAGCGGAAAGGAAAACTGCCCCTCCAGGTGTCCAACCATCTTATTGGTAGGATAAGGCGACACAGAATAATTCTATTCTCTATCTCGGGACCTATACTCGATCCTGCTGAAGTACAACTAGATAATCGACCAACCATCTGGCGCCTGCTGGATAGGCAGCTCTTCCTGTAACCCTACGATGATTGGATGGATGGCTTTGACTTGGCTAGAAGTGGGCTCTCCCCGTGCCCTTTCTCCTCTACCTTCTTCTAGGTTGGATTACTACATGATCGGTGTTCCTGGGATTTCTCTTTTTTTCATGATTTTTCGCACGAAAGTATCTGAATAATATGGCTATTTATCTGCTTTCTCTCCCACCTTTATGCTTGCTACTTATGACTATGCTCTTGCCCCTTTCTTAGGGTAGGGTTTGATCATCGTAGGGAGGGAAAGCTCTAGTTTGGCAAGGTAGAGAGCTGCTTATCGGGTGGTTAGCAAGTTCGAATGCAATTTAATGAACAACAGCAGTCCAAACAAATGGCGACTGGCCATCTTCCCTTAACAAATATTGCTCTTCACATGAAAAAACTGCAGTGTGCAAAAATTGTGAAATTTTTACATGAAATCATGATAGACAAAAATAATTTTCATAATTAATTTTACACATTACTTGAAACTTTTATAAAAATTGTGAAATTTTTACTACATGTTGTTTGAAATCAAGATAGACAAACACAATTTTCATGATTAATTTTACACGTTACTTGAACCTTTTATCAAATTATTAACATAAATTATTTTTTTTCAATAGAAAAATCATATTGATTGATATGAAAACTGTTACATATTTGGAGAGACCGTAGCGTCCACAGAGGGATTTAAAAGATCACATAGTTCATTTACGATGCATTTGCAACAGGTCTGTTAAGCATTTATCAGAAGAAACATATTACGTTCAAAAGATAAACATATGGATCGGCCATGTTACGACTCAGATGCCCAGGAATTGTAGAAGGGCCTTGATGCGTTGCAACGTGGAAGAGATGGTACTTCTGTGACCATTGAAGATGGAGTCGTTCCTCCAGAGCCATATCGACCAGCAGACTGGAATGAAAATAGAGCGCCTTGATACCGTCTGTTTGCTCCACCAGAAGAATGCTTCCTGTACAGAGGAGAAGCATAGATAAGGGAAAACCAGATAGAGGGAAAGATCATACCAGATTTGCTTGGTTGCATGACATTGAAAGAACGTGTGGAGGTTTGTTTCCCCGTCTGCAAAACATAAAGCACAGCGGCTCGGCCCGATCCAACCACGTTTCTGTAGATTGTCCCAGGAGAGATTTCTGTTGTGAAAGAGGAGCCATGAGAACAAAATCATCTTGAGAGGGCATGGAGCTTTCCAGAAAGAGAGAGGGAAAAAGGGTAGAGTAGGTTGAGCCTCCTTGAGTAAAAGAGTTGTGTAGATATCTTTTACTCGAATAGGATTTGCTGCACGAGGCAGGCTCCAAACCAGTTCATCCTTGTCCCCCATTCTTTTGATGGGCATCCCCTGTAGGGAATCGCGCAAGGAGTTCCATGCTGTACATAGGTGATGTGGCAGGGACAGTTCTTCAGCGTCCAACCAGGAGGGCGATGAGAGATACCAAGATTTAATAAGGTGATTCCATGTGAAGATGCCCCTGTGTTGTAGATATGATACCAGAGGCTGCGGAATCGTAGAGGAGATCCCGTTGAGAAGAAGATCAGAGCCAATAAATATGTTCGTGCCTGTGCATATCGACCATCGGAAATTACTCAAAAAGAAAGGTAGGATCTTGCGGAAACTCTGCCAGATGGCAGATCCTTTCTTTGAGCCCAGAAGATGCCTCCTGTACCAGTAAGCCAGATTCCTCCCTTTCAAATATTTATTGCGGATGAAATCGCTCCATGGGCTGCTGCCGAAAATGGCTCGGTGGAGAGATTTGCACAGTAGTGCGTTCCCCATGGACCTCATGTCTATTAAACCCCAGCCTCCCTGATTTTTCGGTAAAGTGATTTCATCTTCGCGAGATGGAATTTTGTATGTCCAGAAGTGCCTCCCCACAAAAAGTTTGCTGCGTAAGTATTTAATTTTTTGATAATGGAGACTGGAATGTGAAAGAGGTGCGCCCAGTAGATAGCTAGTTGGGACAGCACAGCTTGAACAAGAACAAAGCGGCCTGCCAAGGAGAGGGATCTTGCTTCCCAGCCAGAGATCTTGAAGTTGCGAGGAACCAAATTAACAATTTAATAAGCAAGTCTTTGGACCAGTAAGTAGGACAAAAAGATTTAACGTCTTAGGTTGGAGAAATTGTTGTTCCACATTCGATTGCTTGATATTTGGCTTTGGTGAATAGAGGTCGATGGTCGATTGAATAGTCAACGCGGTCATATAATGTATTATATATAATGGTGTGTCAACGGGGTCATGTAATGTTTTTATATATAATAGTGTTCATAAGATGGGCCAGGGTTCTCCCCCTTTTTACCTCAAGCCGAAGGTCACTGTAGGTGTGGTCCATTCTTGCGAAGAGCCAAATTAGCAATTTAAAGAATCAAGATCATCAACCTTTCGTCGTATACCTCAAGCCTTAGGTCACTCTAGGTGTAGTCCATTCTTGCCAAGAACCAAACTAGCAATCTAATTGGTACTCAACACACAACCCCCATTTCAGTTTCTGCGCAGTCTCTGGACGTGACCACGAACTTGTTGTAACCTGCAGGGATTCGTGCTGGCATTCACGCTGAGAATCGATCGAATTGCTGTAACTGATCAGCTCTGAAAATGGAAGATAAAAATACGATGGGTCACTGGGTGCCTCAACCCAGGCTGTCGCAGCAGGGCCAGATTCGTTTTCTATTGGGACTAGTAGCAGCAGCAGCAATCGTAATTCTGGAAAAAGTAAGAAACGGCCCAGAGATTCAAAGCCACAGTTGAGTCCCGCCACAGTGGTGATGACAGACGCACACAATTTCCGCGCAAAAGTGTACAAGTTCACAGGAATGGCAACGCCCCACGCTAGAAGTACATTTGAAGATTCCGAGAGGCCGCCTTTGCTTTTCAGGCCGAGAGCACGGCGAGCAGCAATTAATATGCCACTCACCACGATTTCTACATTTTGTTGCTATCACCCTTTAACAGATCATCTTCTCAACCTTCCACTAATGGAAGGTGATCCCCATACAAGTAATTTGTTGTTGCAACTTCCTGCTTTTGGAGATAAGGCAGGAAGTAATCACGAATCCGGTGACAGCATTTCCTTGTTGTTTGAAGAACTTTGGGATGAATTAGAGCTAACTCAAAATGTTGCAATATCAAATTTTGACATATAAAAGAGTATTTTACTCCATCGTCCTTCCCGGTTCCATGAAGTGTTAATAGTTGCTTCCTTACTGCAAATGCTCACAAGAGAAGTTTTTTCGTTTATTTATGTGAGATTCTAGCATGGAAGCTTCTTTGTTTACTATGAAGGCTTTGCTTTTTGGGTTTCTTCATTTTGTAAATTTAATATAGCGCAATTATATTATGCGGGTTATGGGAAGTTTTTGTTTTTTAGTTTCTTCGTTTCTTCGTTTTTGAGGTTTAAGATCCTAGAATTGGAAAGCACTATCACTTTTTCGGACCAAAAAGCTAAGTTATGGTGCAAATCCTTATGAAACAATACAAATTTGGCAAATCTTAATCAATTTGAAATCTCTTCAGTGGATGAAACACGGTTCCAAAAATTGAAGTGGACATTTATTTCCAGTTCGTTTGATTATTCATATCAAGGGGTGGAAACTCCATAAATTAATGGAAAAAAGCTATATTAAAGTTGTTATTGCAATATGAAATTTTGAAAATAAAGATAAAAGTCACTATGTTGCCAAGAAATGTGGGGTCAGGTAATATAATAATATTAAATTTAATAATTATATTTATAATTATAAATTTATAATTAATAATATATATGAAATATGATTCAATTTTTCAAAAATTAAAATATATATACTATGAACTGTTCAATGTTTTTCCTGAACAAATTCTGAACTATTTAATTGGATTTTGTTGATCCATGGTGAAATTACATTGCAAGGGCAAGCAACACCATTGTTAGAGGGTAGATAATGAACTCGCTTAAATGTTTCCTGAACAAATTCTGAACCATTTAATTGGATTTTGTTGATCCATGGTGAAATTACATTGTAAGGGCAAGCAACACCACTGTTAGAGGGTAGATAATGAACTGGCTTGAATGTTGTGCAGATGATTGAGTTGAAAATTTGAAATACATTCTCACTGAACGGTTTATATTGTAAAGAATAGCACAGAGCGATATTCCGTGTATGAATGCATTTATGTAATGACATTCATTAATGCAAAAAATGATGAATATTTTCTGCACTTTATTAATCTAATTGCAACTATTTCAGGTTAAAAGAACTGAAACGTATACTTCTCACATTATAGTATATAGTATAGAAAATTTAAAATTTAACAAGTGTGGGCTGAGTAGAGGTAAGTTTGTGGCATTGTCATCTCTGTTTAGGGCTTCAGTTGGGTACAGGAGGAGTCTGCATAGGGAGGCCGAGGTCTGTTCTTTAGTGAACAGTGCGCTATTTTGTGTAAACATTGGCATGAATCAAGCCCTACAGCTCAACGTTTGACAACAACAAGGAGGAGGACTATGTCGTAGCGATAGGAGGCAAATTGAGTGTATAAAAGTGGATTCACAGTTGTGGCTCATGTTGCAGACAGTCCGAAACAGCAAGAAATTGTGACATTCATTCCAGCAATTCTGCTTAATGTATTTGAGCCCCTGTGGGTGTTCACTGTTCAAATGTGTAATATAATGCACCTATTTTTTTCACAGGCGGGTCTTGTGAAACTTTTTCATGGAATAATAAAATTGAAAACGAAAACTTGTAAATACCACTCTCGTTGAAGCTGCTCTGTCCACTGTCGTGAACCTGCCCACTGCCTGCTCTGTCCACTGTCGTGAACCTGCCCACTGCCCACTGCCGCCAGAAATGGTAAACGGGGACGGCTCAAGCCTCAACCAAATGGAAAAAGCTTAAAAGTTAAATGAAATCAGTAATCATGTATCAAATATTTGCTTGTGTGCGTTCATAAAGAGTTAAAGTCTTAAAGATTTAGGGTTTTTTTAAGTTTTTTACCTTTGTTATAAGTTATTTTTTAAATTTCAATAAAAAAATTATTTGAAAATTTAATTTTTAATATAGTGTTTTTTATGAAGAACCCGAAGAACCCAAAGAACCCAACCCGAAGAACCCGAAGAACCCAACAAAGGAAAAGAACCCAAATTTTTTTTTGAAGAACCCGGTTCTTCTGGGTTCATCTGGGAAGAACCTGTACCCAAATCCAGTACTTGGGTGTGGGAACCCGAGACGGGTTCAAGAACCCCACCCCCGGGTGCCGGTACCCATGCAACACAACTTTTTCAATTTAATTTATATAGTTTTATTTTGCATTTAATTAGGTTAGGTTATGGATTATGTACCATGCACTTTGCCGGCCCATAATGTTATATGATATCTATAGTAAGTCTTAATATAAAAGTCATTATTTAAAATTTAATAATCTATATATCACATATCATAATATTAAATGTTTTTTTTGTTATGTTAAGCTTGGCAGGACCCTTCATTTTCTATTTATAAATAACAAATTTACACCACATATATATGCTAGGTGGTCTCAACTTTCCCACTGGAAAACCAAGTCTGTTGGCTACTTATCCTCGTTATAAACCATCCAAAAACAATAAAGTTTTCAATCTTTTTAACCAAGCTAAGTAGGTCTTTGTTTCATGACAAGACGTTATATGTCTATCTATCATAAGCATGCATAATGTAAAATAAATTCTACCTGCATATAAAAACAAAAAGAAACTAGATTAATTAACTATTCCTTCTGCTCTTTTGATGCCAATTCCACTAGTGTCAGATCCTTGATAGTTTCCCCAAACATCTGAGTAAATTGAATGACGCATGGATATGCCTTTGAATTCTGTCCAATCGGATGTCCTGTTTGTGCAATTGGAATTCGATTCGCTGCAAATTTGTTTGTAGTTGGGCATGTCTTGGAGGGACATAGCCATCCCCACTGATATTTGTTCCATGGCTTTCCCTAACATGATTTTCATAAGCTAGTAGAGGTATTATGTCTGTTTGAATTGGTTTATCCTTCCTCTAGTACTCCCAGGGTCCAAGACTAATGTTATCCAGTTATTTATCTCCTCTTCTATCTCACTATTTTGCTTAATTTCTTCCTCCCATTCTTCCAACAAATTACGGATTCCTACAGCCATTCCCTCTCGGTATGCCGTGACGACTTCACTAATGAGGTGTTCCACTGACTTCCTTTCTCTTTGCAGCTCCGACATGCTCGGATATTTGGCCTTTGCAGGCTCCCTCCCTTGTCTTCCATGACCCCTTCCTCTTGCTGGATGAGCCATCTCCCCTCTATTCAAAACCTATTCACAGAAAAGAGGTGTTAACCTATGTCTTTGGTACATTTTATTGTCTTGCTTGGAGTTTTTATTGTCGACATTCTCCCTATTCCTTATTTAAACCTAATTATGCTCATAACAAGGTGCAAGTTGAGTGATAGCACAGTCATAAGATGAGACCGGTCTCCTTATCCTTTCAGGCTTCTCTCTTCTCCCTCTCTGGTACCTCTCATACCCTGCATGGTTGGCGGTCCCCTTCATCAGTGAGGCAAGTATCCCCATGCCTTGGTATGCCATATCATTCCCCTCTGCTCAGTCATCCAGCACTGCTCCTCTGCCCTTGTCATACCATTCCTTCCCTCGAGGTATCCTAGCTGGTTTCTCTTCGCAACTCCTATTCCCAGTTCCCCAGCTCTTGTCGGGGTTGCCTCCACTACTCCTCCCACCAACCCAGTAATTTGACTATTCTTTGCTACACTAGGCTCCTACTGTTATGTTGTCATCTACCCATCCCTAGTACTCAAACTCTCGCGATCCACCCCAAGGAAAGCTCTAGGTCTCAATGCTACCCTCAAGAGGGGCCCCATGGCCACTGGAAAAATCAGTTCCCGACTAACTCATAGCTAGAACACAGAGCCATACTACAGCCACACAATGCCTTCGCCACTTTCCCCATTATTTCCCTCAATTTCCCTTCCCAGGTTTCTCCTATTCCCCTAGAAAAAATCATACCATGTCGACATTGGAAGGGAGGTGTAGGGCCAGGATACATACCTGTTTTCATTCCTCAGATGTTGTCGATAGTGCCGGCACCTTCCTTCTCTAATGCTCCAACTCCGAACTCTTCAAACCATAATACAATTCACCCTCACTTGTCTTGCCTTCACTGCTACACCTCCCACTTCGTCCCTGTCTTGCCTTAACGGCTACACCTCCCACCTCGTCCCTATCGTGACTACCGCCTTTTGCACCACCCTTGCATGTACTCATGCGAAAGGCCACCTCATCCATTACCTTGAGCATGTAGAGGACAGTGGGTTGTACCTCCATTACCTTGAGCATGTGGAGGGCAGTGGGGTGTACCTCGCCTTTACTTTTCATAACTATTCGCAGTCCCTACCATCCTCTGCACACACCCGTGATTCGTCTTCTAATGGCAGTAGTAGCAGCAGAAGAAATTGCAATTCTGGAAAAAGTAAAAAACAACCCAGGGATTCAAAGCCAAGTCCCACCACAATCGTGATCACAGACACAAACAATTTCCATGGAAAAGTGCATAAGCTGACAGGAATGTCGACTGCGTATGTTGACAATACATTTGAAGATTTGGAGAGGCCACTTTTGCTTTTCAAGCACAGGGCACAACGAGCAGCAATTAGTGTACCACTCACCAGGATTTCTACATTTTGTTGCAATCTCCCTTTAACTGATAATCTTCTCAAGCTTCCACTAACAGAAGGTGATCCCTCGGTTCAGGCCCATATGATTAATTCATTGTTGCAGCGTCCTTTCGGAGCTAACACATCAAGTAATCACGAATCCAGTGATATCGTTTCCTCGTTGTTTCAGGAGCTTTGGGACGCAGTAGAGCTAACTGAAAACGTTGCAATATGAAAATTTCATATATAAAGTAGTGTTTTTTTGCACGGTCCTTCCCAATCCCATAGAGTCTTAGCGGTTGTTTCCTTGCTGCAAATGTTGTGCTCCCAACAATTTTTTTTTCGTTTATTTATGTGAGATTCTAGCATGGAACCTTCTCTGTTTACTGTGAAGGTTTTTCTTTTTTGAGTATCTTAGTTATGTAATATAGCGCTTATATTATAGGGGTTACTGGGAAGGTTCTGGTTTTGAGTTGCCTCATTCTACAATAAAAAAAATTAAAGGCCCAGGATACCTACAATTGGAAAGCATTGTCACTTTTTCTTACCATATTTAAGCAAAAGCTAAGTTATTGGCAAATCCTTATTAAAAAATAAAAATTTGGTAAATCTTAATCGATTTGAAATCTCTTCAGCCGAAGAAACATTGAAACTCCATAAATTAATAAGAAAACACTATACAATTGAAAGTTTGAAAATAATGATAAATGTGATTGTGTTTTCGGTTTAATTATTATAGTTTTAAATTTTATACTGCATTTAATTAAGTTAGGTTTAAGCAGAAGCTAAGTTATTGGCAAATCCTTATTAAAAAATAAAAATTTGGTAAATCTTAATCGATTTGAAATCTCTTCAGTCGAAGAAACATTGGAACTCCATAAATTAATAAGAAAACACTATACAATTGAAAGTTTGAAAATAATGATAAATGTGATTGTGTTTTCAGTTTAATTATTATAGTTTTATACTGCATTTAATTAAGTTAAGTTGTAGATTATGTACTATGCATTTTGTTGATCTATAATTATGCTGATAAGCGTCTTTATTATTGGAATTGGGCATTTTAATCTTTTTTCCAATTAATCCCTCAATCTAATGGTCTAAACTAAAAGATGCCAGTATATTCTGGTCATCCTGACTCCATCCATGGATGAAATTAAAAGCCATAACTTCTTTGCATATCTAAATCAGTTATTTAAACCCTCCTTAAATTAAGTTTTTACCAAATGATAATTAAAATTTTATTGTACCTCTCATTTATCTCCACATATCAAAATTAACAAAAATGATATTAAAAAAACAATAAAAAATATATGAAACAATATAGAGTGACAATTTTCCTCCCATAAACCCAACCTGGCACATGCAATTATCCTATCATTTAATAATGAAACGTTTATCTGCATGTATAAAGATTAACAAAAATGATATTAAGAAAAACCATAAAAAAATATTAAGATTAACAAAAAATTATGATCAATGTCTTTGTTACACGCTATCTTGTTACATTGCTTTATCACGGATTCCCTATTTAGGATAAGAAATCCTTAACCAGATGGCGAGTTCAGTCAATCGTATCGGTCGAGTTAAGGATGAAATGGCTTGGGTGAAGCTACATTTAATCCATGTTCGCCTCTCAAATTCCTTTACCCCTAATTTGTTATATTATGGCTTCACCCCAAGTAAAGCAATGTGGATGGAGTAAAATGTTTATCTGAGGTTTAGGTTTGGACCCTCTACTAATCGAAAATTCAGAAACCAAAGTCAGTCAATGTTTATCTGAGGTTTAGGTTTAGACCCTCTTTTCATCTAAAAATCAAAAACCAAAGTCAGTCAAATCAATCAATTGGAATTTTCTTTGCATAACTGGGTAAACCTGAAAAATGCATAACTGGGTAAAATGTGAAAAGCGTATAACAGGTTAATAAGTTTTCTACTCAAATTTATATTATAATAATAATTTATTCTTTTGAATTATAATTAAATTAACAAACTAACCTATAAATTCGCAAACTGATATATAATATTTCTTATTTATAAAAAATATATACTTTATTTAATTCCTAAAATTTATAAAATTATACCTACTCTACTTACATAAACTCTTCTATTTTAAGTAAACGAGAATTCAAATTAACACATATAAATTATCCTTTTAAATAAATATTCCAAAAAACTTTTACAACTCTTATTACTTTGTCTAATAGAAAATTCAACATTTATTTTTGTTTTTATTACTTTTATAAAAGAGACTTAATAGAAATAGGAGTGATATAACTGCTGTTCGATTCTTTAAAAAATGCTTTATGCTATTGCGAGGTAAAATATTGTGATTAAAATATTTTATAGTTAGTTTATTTTTTATTTCACTTTAATTTACATTTTTATTAAATATACCATTTTTATTAATAGATATTAATTTTTATTATTTTTAAATTTTATTTATTTAGTTTTTAATTAATTTAAAAAATATTTTTATAATCTAAAGCTTTTTTGTTTCAACATGGGTGAAAAAGTAAATGTTTTTTTTAATAAAAAATATAAAAAGATGAGATTAAATGTGGAGAGAATATACTTCGTTTTATAAACATATTTATGCACATGTAGTTGATATGGAACTATGGACATGAAGTTGTTTAACAGCTAGTGAGGGAGTCTCCTGCCCAATAAACAATGCCAAGAACCAGTGAATATCAGTCACGTGGGCAAGTTTGAGCAGTTGTTATCTTCGTCTAGGATTTCTCTTAATAAGGATGGAGGGGAATTTAATGTGGCCAGGGCAGTTTCTAGATGTAAAATTAGTAGATTCAATTTAGGTGCATTCAAAAAAGATGCCCAAGATAGGAATTATGGTGTGGGAGATGGAAAAGCGAATGAGCCCCTTTAGGGATCGCATAATGGGAATCAGAGCACTGGATATGAAGTTGTGTATTTTGAGCCTGTGTGTGGGGATCCATTGTGGGCTTCGATGTCTCAGAGCTTAATCCCGGTGATGCTTTGATTGGGTTTCTGGATCAGCCCCCCATTCTGTTGAGAAGATGGGCATGTTATCAGCTGTTGTTGGTTAAGGTCAGGCATAAGTTTAAACATGTTCTTTTGACAGAAGTTGAGGGGGTTTTGGTTTTAGATTATGCCATGGATGTAGTTGGGAAGAAGAACGGGCTTTATCTGACTATAGAGGACATGACCTGGAGTGATCCTATGCCTGAGAATGGCACAAACATTGTTGACTCTGGATTGAACAATATAGGAAGTAATGGTGTAAGGATGTAGGGTATATTTGAGAGCGTTTATGGGAACCAGTTGTGGACTTCGCTGGACAAAAGGGAGAAGGAGATGAAATTGTTGAACAGTGGGCTAATACTTGGTGGAATCCAGCCTGTTAGGCGTTAGCCCAACGCTATGATAGTGAGAGTTTCGTTGCAGAGAACGAGTAGGAATCCATTTCCAAACAGTGTGCTGCTTACATATCTTATTCAGAAGAGTTATGTGCTTGGGAAGAAGGTAATGGAGAATGTTCACACGGTTGAGAATTCAGATTCTATTGTGCATTCCTTGCAACAGACTAAGCAGAAAGATTTCTCTTTGAGATAAAAAGCTTGTCCTTACAATTTACTTCAAGGTTATGGAAATTTGGATGGAAGATCCAATATCACTGCTATACTTTTGGATGACCTTTTCTAATCACAGACAGATGCGGTGGCTTATGAGGACTGTGTTTTGGTAGATGCCAGATATCAGAAAACCAGATAAAACAATGATTCGGTCGGAATTGGTTTTATGGTGGAGCATGTTATCAGTTTAGTATTGGGATTGTTTCAAGATTAATTTGGCTTTGTCAATTTTGTAGTGTACAGTGCAAATGATAGAATCTCCATGTATGTAGAATCAATTCCAGTCCCTCTATCTTGTCTTTTTTTGAACCCATGAACAAGATTGGATGATTTTATCACCATAAATAATAATAATATTGTTCCCCAGAATTTTTGGGAACCTTTTGTCTAGATGCATTTTCTTATTTTATTGCTCCCTTTCTTATGTTTTGTTCTGGCTGTCTTCTTTCCCTATTTTTCTGTTTGTGTGGTTGAGGATAGCCTGATGAGCGTGTTTCATTACAGGTGAATTACTGGCTTGAAGAGATTGATCTGAATGGAACTCAAATTCAAGCCTCTGGTAAAACTGATCGTGTTCACCAACAGCTTGGACAAAATGTCAATGTCTAGCCACAGATTTATTTTCTGAAAAAGACATGCCCATAACAGTGCCCAAAACTGCTAGAGTTTTCCTTTGTGGACAATAATTTATAGGCAAGATTTATGTCTTTCCCTATTCATCCTTAATCAATTTCTCATTATACACAAAGGTAAAGACAACGATCCAATCTACACATATATATGTTGTTGAAATATTCAGTGAGGAGAATGATAATATAATATATATAATACTAAAAAACAACTATAGATAAATAGATCGATCATGCAATGACCACGAGGAAGATTATTCATTATTTGGAATCAAATAAAATATGACCTAAAGAGGTTTAAGCTTTTCAAAATTCATAAGAGTACGAATATTTTACAGTTTCTGAAATTAGATGAATTATCCTTGTTATGAATGTTATTAGGTATTCCATCACAAGAACGCGGGGTATCAAAATCAAGGTCCTGGAAGATGATGATACTAGAATCTCAATTTGGGACCTTGCGGGTCAACATGAGTTCCATGCTTTTCATGATCTCATGTTCCCTAGTCCTCGGAACCCACATTTCTTTCTCATAATTTGCAGCCTGTTCAGAAAACCAGACAACAGACAACCCAAAAAGTTTCAAGAACTTGAAAAAGATATAATATATTGGCTAAGATTTATTGTTTCAAATTCCAAAAGAGTAGAAACCTTTCTCACTCATGTCACAGTTGTTTTCACTCATATTGATAAAACTTCTGAAAGGTCAGAATTGTACTTATCAGTGGTCCAATGCGTTTACAGGCTTAGGGTTCGTTTCACTGGCTTTGCTGAATTATCCCCAATCGTATATATAGTGGATGCAAGGTCATCTGGTTCAGTGAATAAGGTTGCTCATCATGTGAAACAAACAACCAAAACAATTTTAGAAAGGGTTCCCAAAATTTACAGAGTATGCCATGACTAAAAAGTGTTGTTCAATTGGAAATCTGAGCATTCCAACAAGCCAGTTATGAGATGGGAATAGTTTGCTCAATTGTGTGAAATGAAATTCCAACATTGAGGATGCAGTCTTGCTATGATGACCCAACAAACGTTGAAGAGAGGCGAAGATCCATAGCAGGCTCTTTGCATAAACCTAGAGAAATCATCTATTTTCAAGAGCTTGATTTCATCATAGTGAACTGTGAGTGGTTTTGAGAGGAAGTCCTTGGACATCTAGTAAGACTGAACAGCAAAAATCAATCTATTTTGGATCGACAGCAAAGGGGCTTTACAACTAGAAAAGGGTTGGAGGTGATTTTAAGAGAATATTTACAGGGTTCATTACCCGGGTTTGGTCCCAAAACTTTTGAGAATGTGCATCCAATTGACCTTGTGAGCACGATGTTGAAAATAGAACTATGTTATGAACAAGATCCTGGCAATCACAATTCAAAGTTTTTCATACCCGCAATACTGGAGGAAGGTCGGTACAAGCCACAAACATGGCAGCTAGGTGGATCAAGCTACATCTACACTGGCCGCCATTTTGAGTGCGATGATTCAAATCATACTTTCCTCACTCCTGGATTCTTCCCAAGGTTGCAGGTATGACCCTCTGATTTTAATCTTTAGAAAATAATCAAACTGGAGCCTCTTTTATCTTTGAGAAGAATAGGAGACACGACTGATTTATTCTAGATATCAGAGATCTCATGTCCTGTTTACTGCTCAACCTCGGATAGAGTTGAAGTTGGATATCATATTCCCTAGGGTGCAAGGCATAATATGTTAGATTCACCCACTTATCCATTTAAGAAAAACTGATTCAGGATTGTAAGAAAGAGCTTCTACCTGAAGATTGTGAGCCATTACGTAATCACTCTCCCCAAGGAAATTCCTGACTATTACATGCAAATGGGAATACAGTGCTTATGTCTCCAACGCATCCCTTTGTTCATGGAAGGCAGGGAACACAGGGACTGCATCAAGGAACAAAATGAATTCTTCCATATGGTTCACTCTAGTTATCCTTATTTTGGATCGACAACAAAGGGGCTTTACAACTAGAAAAGAGTTGGAGGTGATTTTAAGAGAATCTTTACAGGGTTCTGTACCTGGATTTGGTCCCAGAATTTTTGAGAATGTGCACCCAAGTGACCTTGTGAGCATGATGTTGAAACTAGAACTCTGTTCTGAACAAGATCCTGGCAATCACAATTCGAAGCTTTTCAGACCTGCAATACTGGAGGAAGGTCGGTACAAGCCACAAACATGGCAGCTAGGTGGATTGGGCTACATTTACGCTGGCCACCATTTTGAGTGCGATGATTCAAATCACACTTTCGTCACTCCTGGATTCTTCTCAAGGTTGCACGTATGACCCTTTGATTTTAATCTTTAAAAATATAGAAAGAAAATAATCAAACTAGAGTCTCTTTTATCTTTGAGAAGAATAGGAGACACGGTTAATTTATTCTAGATATCAGAGATCTCATGTCCTGTTTACTGCTCAACCTCGGATAGAGTTGAAGTTGGATATCATATTCCCTGGGGTGCAAAGCATAATATGTTAGATTCACCCACTTATCGATTTAAGGAAAACTGATTCTGGATTGTAAGAAAGAGCTTCTACTTGAAGATTCTGAGCCATTATGTAATCACTCCCCCATGTATGTCTATCTATCTATCTCCCCAAGGAAATTCCTTACTATTACATGCAAATGGGGATACAATGCTTATGTCTCCAACGCATCCCTTTGTTCATAGAAGGCAGGGAACATAGGGAATGCATCAAGGAACAAAATGAATTCTTCCATATGGTTCGCTCTAATTATCCAACAATGCTTCAATGACCAGTTTGGAATCTATCAGTTATAATGACCCAACAAAGGTTGAAGAGAGGCGAAGAGCCATAGCATTCTCTTTGCATAAAGCTGGAGAAATCATCTATTTTCAAGGGCTTGATTTCATCATAGTGAACTGTGAGTGGTTTTGTGAGGAAATCCTTGGACGTCTAGTAAGACTAAACAACAAAAGTCAATCTATTTTGGATCGACAACAAAGGGGCTTTACAAATAGAAAAGAATTGGAGGTGATTTTAAGAGAATCTTTACAGGGTTCAGTACCCGGGTTTGGTCCCCAGTTTTTTTGAGAATGTGCATCCAATTGACCTTGTGAGCACGACGTTGAAACTAGAACTATGTTGTGAACAAGATCCTGGCAATCACAATTCAAAGTTTTTCATACCTGCAATACAAACATGGAAGCTAGGTGGATCGGGCTACATCTACACTGGCCGCCATTTTGAGTGCGATGATTCAAATCATACTTTCCTCACTCTTGGATTCTTCCCATGGTTGCAGGTATGACCCTTTGATTTTAATCTTTAAAAATACACAAAGAAAAATAATCAAACTGGAGTCTCTTTTATCTTTGAGAAGAATAGGAGACACGACTGATTTATTCTAGATATCAGAGATCTCATGGATAATCAAACTGGAGCCTCTTTTATATTTGAGAAGAATAGGAGACGCGACTGATTTATTCTAGATAGCAGAGATCTCATGTCCTGTTTACTGATCAACCTCAGATAGAGTTGAAGCTAGATATCATATTCCCTGAGGTGCAAGGGATAATATGTTAGATTCACCCACTTTTCCATTTAAGGAAAACTGATTCCGGATTGTAAGAAAGAGCTTCTACTTGAAAATTGTGAGCCATTACGTAATCACTCCCCCATGTCTGTCTATCTATCTATCTCCCCAAGGAAATGCCTGACTATTACATGCAAATGGGGATACAATGCTTATGTCTCCAATGCATCCCTTTGTTCATGGAAGGCAGGGAACACATGGAATGCATCAAGGAACAAAATGAATGCTTCCATATGGTTCGCTCTAATTATCCCTACTTTGGATCGAGGGCAAGGGGGCTTTACAACTAGAAAAGAGTTGGAGGTGATTTTAAGAGAACCTTTACAGGGTTCAGTACCTGGATTTGGTCCCAGAATTTGTGAGAATGTGCGCCCAAGTGACCTTGTGACCATGATGTTGAAACTAGAACTCTGTTACGAACAAGATCCTGGCAATCGCAATTCGAAGCTTTTAATACCTGCAATAATGGAGGAAGGTCGGTACAAACCATAAACATGGTAGCTAGGTGGATCGGGCTACATTTACACTGGCCACCATGTTGAGTGCGATGATTCAAATCACACTTTCCTCACTCCTGGATTCTTACCAAGGTTGCAGGTATGACCCTTTGATTTTAATCTTTAAAAATATGGAATGAAAATAATCAAACTGGAGTCTCTTTTATCTTTGAGAAGAATAGGAGACACGGCTAATTTATTCTAGATATCAGAGATCTCATGTCCTGTTTACTGCTCAACCTCGGATAGAGTTGAAGCTGGATATCATATTCCCTGGGGTGCAAGGCATAATATGTTAGATTCACCCACTTATCCATTTAAGGAAAACTGATTCCGGATTGTAAGAAAGAGCTTGTATTTACTCATGAGGGAGACCTATGCACCACTTTTGGGGTTAACGTACCCTAGAAAGGATCAAATACAGCCTAGAAACATTTTTCGGGGACCATTGGGTTGCAGAAACTCAATAGAGATCGACAAAGAGGGTGATAAAGGTCATGCCAGTACAACTGTACCATATGACTAAATGAAGAAAGAAACAAATAACAAGATGGAGGAAGGTACATGCAAGAATTCAGACAACGTTGGGTGCCCACTAAGTTCAAGCCTTACAATTCAGTTCATTTGAAAATTGAATGCATGCACTTACACACATGTTTCCTGGAGCCCAACTTCGCTGCTGTTGCTTTGAGGTTTGGAATATGAGCCCTCTTGAAATATTCAAGAGTCTACTATAGAATTGAATCCGCTGTGGGTAACCTGAAAAATCTGTCAGCAGCTGTGGCTACTTTTCAATCACTGTGCAAACTTTTTCCATTTTATTCCCAATGCACTTTTGAAACTCCATGTCACTGAAATGGAATAACAGTTATTCTTTCCCATAAATGGTCAAGAAATAGAAACTTGACAGAAACACTGTTTCTTGGCCATTTATCTTCATCCCGTTTTGATTACAAAGTGTCCTGTAAATCCCAAAGAAAATACAGAGAGGATGGCTCGAATCATGTTTGAAGGCTTTAACACACTTGCTATGTATATTGGGCAGAATTACAGGTTTGCAGCCTCTAATACTATTTCCTCCTAATTCCTTCAATATTAAAGTAGTTTTGTAATAAACGTTTTTGAAATCTTCACATTTCCATCATTATAAAAACACAAATCCAATTATCTTAAAAGCAAGTGGTAAAAGTATGTAATTTTTTTGATCAACTGAGATAGTTCAAAAGGTTATAGAATCTATGTTGAAAAGGTATAGAATCTGTAAATTTGGCATAATATAAGTGATTTCTCTTTATCTTCTAATTTTGAATGGCATTTTGTTTACTAATTTCTATAATTACGCCGTAAGGCGTTCCCTCTGAGAAAGACATCCCTAAAATGTGACGTGTGCAATTCTGAGCCATTGATTCTGTGTTAGACGATTGGAGTGTTTTCTGCCATTGATTTAATATATTTTTTAATTTAAAATCTCTTTTTTATCCACCGAGCCACACAGAACGTGTCTTTGTTTTTTCGCTGACAGCCGCGTAGCGTTCTGCTTCTACCAGAGAGGTCGTCTCGCTCCCTACCAGAGCGGCCGTCTCACGTAGCGTTCTGCTTCATCAATCACATGAGCCCACCAATTGCCAAACGGACCGGCAGCCGGCAGCCTGGAGGCCGCGCTGCCCACCTGTCCGTTGCCATCCGTAATTACACGCTATAAACATCATACAAATGACATTATTGTATATTATGTTTACGGGAACCGTGAACTGTCCGTCGGTAGTTGTAGGGCGCGGAACAGTATTAAAATGCCCGACTATCAATCGAAGTCCTATGCAAATTCTGTAGTTCACATCCCCGGCCTTTTCTGGTTGAGAGTTCAGGAAAGTTTCACATTTCTTTGGCAAAGGTTTTGTCCCACCAGAACTTTATATTATATAAGCACAGATTCAAATCACTATAAAGTTTCACATTGTGATTCTTGGGCAAATCCCTATAAAGTTTCACATTGTAGTGTCCTCTGATTCTCATTCTGACGATTCAAATCCCGCAGAATTTAGTTATGAATATGTGAAAGATTTGCTTGAGAACAATGATTTCTACATGAATTCAAGTACCCCTCAACAGAATTGAGGAGGAATTAAGTAACAGTTATTCATTGGGCATATTGATGGTTGATTTTAAAGTAATTTTGTATTCCAGAATAGGAAATAAATTACCGATTATTCATATAGGTTTTCCTGCCCCATTTAACCATAGAGTGTGGCAGAGAAGGAATATTGTGCCCTGTCATTGCTACAACATATTCCTGGCTTATTTGATAATAGGGACGTGCCTGAAATCAGGAACTAAATGGTTTAAAATTCAAGGGAACTCTGCAGGAACCAAGTGCTAGGTCATTTGACAATGCGTCCATGACTCAACTCATAAAGGAATGCATGTTGATAGTTCATTTGGCATTGGGTTTCCACTGGCAAGGGTTTTGTTCTTCTTGGTTTGGAATTGCTGCAAGAAACATGTCCGTATGGTCTACACTGAAAAGAGTGGATTTTCTTCCACTTCGGTTCCAGAGCGTAGTCCATTCTGCCAAAATCGCCTAGGACATGCACGCAGTCAAAGACTCATACCAGTGAGCCAGGCCACAATACCCTGGCGGATGCTTAACACTCTATTGACCTCACTTCTCTGCAAATGCCCTGGTTGGCCAGGCAAGGATCTTGATCTTATAGTTTTCAAGGGCTATTGAACATGCATGTATTAAAATGACAACATAAATTTTTGGAATTGTTATATTCTCTGAGAGTTAGGGAACTTTTAGGGTCTCTTTCCCATCATCCATGCACAGTGCGCTGACAGAATCACTAAAGAATTGGTTAAAGCAAAATTCATGACTAGTGATTGGTTGTTGGTCTGTTGGATGGGGACCTTTGTCTGATTGATCAGCAGGCTTTTATCCCAGGTACAAACCTTTAAGCAGATTGTGTTTATGATTTTTGTGTGTTCAAATCTGTTTTATTTTATTCTACTGGGTTAGAGATTTCAGTCAGGGCGATAACCACAAGTTACTATTAGATACAGGTATATAGGCATAGTTAGAAACAGGTAATATATCATTAGCGCCTGAGATTTCACACATGCACAATAATTAACTGCTGGGAGTGGAAAGGGTGACGTAGTGGTTTAAGTTAATTGAAGCACTTGTGCAAAAAGTAGAGGACATACAGGATAGTTTGGGTTATAACTTATAATGCAGAAGCTTAAAACTCTCGAACAAATCGATTGTATCCAGCTGCAACAAAAACTTGTTGAGCTTATATAAAGGTGATATGACCATATGCTTTTGTCAGTCCACATGGTTTGTGAATACTATTCCCTTAGTTATTTTTGGTTTGCAGAATCATGTGGCCTTTTGATACTGATGAAGGAATATTATTTATTTCAAGGAATCTCTTCAATCAAAGTGATGCCATACCAGGTGATTCATTATTATTTATTATTCAGGAGTCAATAGATGGGAGTTGTGATTTAAATAGGGATTTTGTTTGGGCTTTCAACATTTGTTTGAACTCCAAGCCTTTTGCTGTGTCAGCTTTCCACAGAGTAAATAGACTTATATACAAAATCATGTGCCTTTTGATACTGATGAAGGGAGAATAATTATTTCAAGGAAACTCTTCCACAGAAGTGATGTCACTCTATGCTATTCATTATTATTTACTATTTAGGACTCGATGGATTATAGTTGTGTAGAAAAGCGCACAGCATTTGGGTTTTTATTTAGGTTTTCTAAATTTGTTTAACTCCAAGCCTTGTTCTGTGTTAGCCTTCCACATAATAAATAGAATATATACAGAGACATCAAACAATGCAAAAGATACATGCAAATTGCAATGTATGATTATATAAACAAATTGTTTTCTAATGGAACTGTTATGGATATGTTTTAAAAGGTGACCTTGTTAATCAAAGATTAACTGAGTTCAATTTGCATAGCAATGGAGCTCTTTTTTTGGCTTTTGCATATGAAAATCAATGTCATAAATGACTGGTTTCTGCTGAAGACTGTGAACAAGTTTCTTTTAATCAATACGCTATTAAACTCATATTTTATGTTTGTTAAAAATATTCTGACATTTTACATTTATGATCTCTTTTTCATCTATAGTTCATGTATATGTAGCTGTTGGCGTTTATCAGTGGTGTAACTGTATTACATTATTTTGAAGTAATAATGAAAACAAGAAGGATTCAGGACAACTTTTAATCTTCTTAAGATTATATCTTTTACTTTCCCGGCACCAC
>APFE030406700.1:52817-70252 GCA_000404065.3 Pinus taeda | reverse complement strand
TTCCAATATGATTTTTCCTTCCTCTTCAATTTCTGGCAATATTGTATGAATTGGGATATTTTGCAACTTTTGAATAAGTGGCCATACTTCTTCGTCCTTCTTCCATTCATCCCTTGCTTCGTTTATCCAATCTGGTTTGATAATAGAAATAGCACAAAACCATGCTTCCACATCCTCATCCTTGAAGAATCTTCCCATTCGGTAAGGTCGCCATTTTTTAAGTGCATGTAGTATTGCCAACATTTCCTTCTCATAAATAGCTTGCTTGAGATGTAGCAGTAAAAATACCCAATCACCTACATCAAAACATTTTTCACTACGATGTTGATCTACCTGTTGTATCATTTGATTTTGCTCCGAAGTGGCGTTATCCTTTAAAAGTTGGAGAACTTGTTGTTGATGCTCGATGTGATCTTTCACTGCTTAAACCGTTTTCTTCTTGATATGTCCTTCTATCTCTAGAGATTGAGGAGTGGTAATTTCTTCCAATCCTTTACAAGATATGGTCAGATTCATTTCTTGATGCTCGATGTGATCTTCCACTTCTTGAACATTTTTCTTCTTGATATGTCCTTCTATCTTGATAGTTTGAGGAGTGGTAATTTCGACCAATGAATTAGAAGATATGGTTGGATTTATTTCTTCTTTCTTGATGTGATCTTTCACTTTTTGCACCTTTTTCTTCTTGATATGTCCTTCTATCTTGAGAGTTTGAGGAGTGGTAATTCTTGCCAATGCTTTACAAGATATGGTCTGATTCATTTCTTCTTTCTCTGGGGTGGGGTCCTGCCGTATATCCTTTTCTTTTGATATTTCTTGATCCTTTTCTTCCTCGTCTTCATATTCTATGTAAAATAATTTCTTCTCATCACACTTATGACCTTTAGTTCATTTGCTATCACAATTGTAACAAAGCCCTTTTTCTCTTTTTTGTTCCAATTGTTGTGGTGTAACCCTGTAGGTTGTGGAAGGCTAGGAGAAACAACACTTCCATATTTATAGTTGTGAGAGGTATGCTTCCTAGTTTCTATAATTTTGCTTTCCACTATATCACAAAGCCCTTTTACTCTATCCAATTGTTGTGGTGTTGCTCTAAAGAAGGTGTTGCTCTTTGTATCCTCATAATGTGCTATCAATTCCTCTGTGAAAATTTACCACGTAAAAAGTTGTTTACGAGAGCAAAGCCCTTCATACCATAAAAATTGATCTGGTTCTAAATATGAAGATGCAATACATACCTTTTTTAACAGTGGTACACCATGTAGATCAAAATATTGCTCCATATGAAGTATCCAATTTACCGGATCCTTGCCATCAAACTTCCTCATCTTGCTTTTTCTTGATTTTAGCAGATCGATCTTGAAACGACTATAACTCTGTACTTTTAGATATTTAAGTTCTAAAATTGCAAACTAAAGTAGCCCTCTGTGTCCTCTTTCCAATGCCACTAGTTTGATCCAAATTGGATTCTCTAAGGAAGAGTTATGCAAAATCTCCCACAGTGACTTGATTATAGACTATTTTAGTAGAGCAAACTTGTAAGATGTGCCACGAGTCACTATTTTGACCTTTGGTAATAAAAATGATATATACAAGAAACTACAGTCTATCCTATTTCTGTAACTTCTTACAAAATTTCAATTCGATGCTCAGAGAGAAGGTTATGATGATTTTCCCTAGGTCACCTGTTTGGAATGTAATTCAGGATTATGCAAAAATACCAACTTCCTCAGATCATATCTCCTCAAATATAGCGCGAAAAGCTCTGAAATTTATACCTGAGGTTTAGCGTGATGTCATCTCAAACGGGTTTTGTTTTTATCTTCTGAAATGACACAGAAAAATGTTATAGCGAAAATCCCATGATGACCTGTTTGGAGTAGCAAAACCCTAGAAACTTGGCTCTGATACCAAATGTTATGAAACCAGCCCAACAAAAAGATAGAAAAGATAGATCAACACCTTAGAATTTAGCCTCTTCGAGGGGGAAACCTCCTTTACATTAAATAAATGAAAAATTCTTGGATGATACAAATGAAAAGACCACCTTTTTATATATAGGAGTTTAGGGGGTCATACCATAATCAGAGCCGACATAACAATAATAATGTAAGGGCACAATAATAACAATAGTGGGCTTCTATGGGGCACAATAGTAACAATATGGGCACTACATGGGTACATCAATATAATAAGTGGGTTGTACTAATAACAATAAGGGGTTACACTAGTAGTATAGGGGCCTAACAAGGATCCATGGCTTTTCCTTATAGATCCAAGTCAAGGATGGTCATGTTGGGCCTTTGATACATGTTTGATAATAGAGGTGTGGGGCTTATGCTCGTATTGTTGTGTAGATGCAAAATATGATCATCGTGAATACTGTAAACTTTGAAATGGAAACTGATACGATTACCCATTTTTTTGATGTAGAAAAAAATAAACTGATTTTGAAAACTTTTGGTTCATAACACACACACACACACACACACACACACATATATTTAGCATAGTTTTGACACTTTCAATTTTTTTATGTACATTATTTTTAAAATGTTAGTGATTTTCATGTTGGTTTTAAAAAGTGTTGCATCAAGCCCTTTTTTTAGAAGACTTATTTTTTTACTTTAAATTTTCTAATGTGTTGAATGTGAACAATTATTTTCTAAATTTAACAATTTTTGAAGTAGTCATCTTCTTCATATTTTTTGGTTTTTCTTTAATTTTTTTTTTTTGTGGTGAGATCTTTAGTTTTTTGCATAGATAAGAAAATGTCGATATTAAAATTTTCGACCTTCTATATATTTATATATCATTAATATAATTCAATCAAATTAAATAATTGTCTCTAAAAAACAATAATTTTTAACAATTAACGTAAATATACACATTTTGAATATAAATATATGAAAAAAAATTAAACATTTGAAACTTTTTTGCTAAAAATGACATGTCAAATAAACAATTTTTATAAGGAAAATTTAAAAGAAAATGGTTAAATAATAACTTTTTTTATGAATTTCGTGTCAAAAAATGATAATAATCACAATTGTTTCAAAAAAGAATGATTCACATAAAAATTAAAGAGAAAATGACATAATATAAATACTGAACATATAACAACATCAACTGAATACTTATTCTTCTCATAAAATGTCGAAGTCAAAACATTACAAGTATAATTAATTAATAGTTACAAAATATGAGTTTGATTTCCATGCATAACTTAAAATTAATCAATAATATCACGTAATCTATACTCTTCATCTTCTAGAGTTGCATCATTGTCTTCTTCCACAACATTTTCTGCTTCAGTTTCCTCATTTTCCTGTTCTGATGGATCTTTGATGTTTGCGAATCTCCTAATGTATGCCTTTCCAAGCATTCCATCTAATAGTAGTTGAGGTTCCTTTGCTTTTTTGGCCACACGTGATTCATTAAAATCCGCTTTCCTCAAACCAATTTCTTGCATTGCATCTAGAAGAAGTTGCAGAGCATTAATTCTTTGTTGAATGAACTTGCACTGTATTGGGTCTTTTTCAATGGAAATGCAAGTTATTCCTTTTTGTAGGAAACATGCTAGTGTTGTACCTAATTATCAAGCAGAAAAAAAATAATGAAGTAGATTAGTAAAATCACACATAAATTAAGAAACAAGATATTGAAATTCAATTTTATATAATAAAACTTACCTAAGCTTGAGAATAAATCTAGAACCCAATCTCCTTCATTTGGACATAACTCTATAAGATAGTTAATCAATGACTGTCGTTTTTGATAAATGCTAACTATCTCTCCTTTTTCTTCTTTATCTTCGTATGTTAGTTTTTTACTACAAATTCATAAACCAGTACTTGGCTATGGCTCTTTCCATCTACCTAATTAAGAAGCCCATACTTATAGCTATCATCTTTTGTCTAACTTTCAACATGGATGAACTCACAATCACTTATAATTGGTTGATCTACACGGTTAATAGGATTTGACTTTTGCCCATAACATGAAATAGTAAAACTTCAATTAACTTGTACATAACTTATTTTTTTAACATTAATCAATCATACAATTTCAACATTTGACCATGTAAGTTTCATCCTTGAGTTTGTTTTTCCCTTGAAGCTTGTTAATAAAATCACAAATTACGTGTCTGAATGAAATGTCACAAATCTCCATAATGGTGATGTTGTGACTTCTACAAATCCTGCAACCACTTTACTAACAGCTTGATAAGTATAAGGGTCACTATCATAGTCAATGATTGGGATATTGAAACCATGAGTGATATCTGTAATAACTAGGTAATAATCTCTTTTAGGTATGAGTTTAGCAATGTCTTCACAATCATATTGTATTATTTGATATTGGATATTCTCCAACCCATTCCAAATGAAATGAGTAAAACTAGGATCAAGTTCAAAATTACGAAGACGGTGCTTTCTTAGCCTTTCCATCTTAATTTTTTCAATAAAGCTTCTGAAACACTTCTGGTGATCCATTTTCATCCTTCATCGTCTTAAATGAACTAAAAAAATATATGTATAATTTATAAAATAAAAGTAGTACACAGATGAATAAAAATGAATGTGTAAACCAACATAACTTTTTAAATACAAGAAAAAAATCTTTTAGTGTTGATGTAGAACTTGAATCTGGGTAGTTGCATACAACATCATCTCAACTATCTTCACTTATATTCTCATCTAAAATTTGTGACTTAATAAATAAATAAATAAAAGTTAATGCAATGACATGTATAACAAATACTACCAACAACAATATGTTATATTTAAAAGAAAATTATAATATCGAAATAAGTAAAAATAATTCAACAAACTTACTTTTGAAATTCCTCACACATTTCGTCCAATGATAATTCCCCTAACTTCACATGAGATAATATTGTTTTGATAATATTTTCATCCTTCACTCCTTGCAATTCTCTCCTAGGTGCAATAGTCATATCTTCTAGAAGCAACTTCATTTCACCCCCTGATTTACTATTGTTACATATCAACGGTTTAGAGTTTTTGACTTTGTAGTTTTTAATGCCAATGACAAGTGGGTTGTTAGTTTCATACAGAGTACAAAAAAAATACATTTAGAAAAAAAAGATTTTTTTTACATTTGTCCCTAGTCCCTTGGTAGGCCAAGAGCCGATTATGAGAATTGGCTCCTTGACAGGCAGGGGGTTGATTCTCAAAATCGGCCCCTTGGAAGGCATGGGGTACGTTCTAAAAATAATCCTCCTACCTGCTAGGGGGCCGTCGTGCCTTAGGAAATCATGCCCATCGTTGGGTGCACTTGCCCACAGGCACAGGGAAAGTGCGCTCGGTTGTGGGCATGCTTGCCCAGGGAAAATTGGCCCCTTAGCCCACCTGTGGCCGATTCCCAAAATTCGATTTTAGGAATCAGCCACTAGTAGGCCAAGGGATCGATTATGAAAATCAGCACTTAGTGGGCTAGGGCATCAGTTCCCAGAATCGGCCCGTGACAGGCCACGAAGTCGATTTCTAGAATTGGCCCTTGGCAGGACAAGGGGACGATTCCTAGAATTGGCCTCCGACAGGCCAAAGGGCCGATTCCCAGGATCACCATCCTGGCCTGTTATGGACCGATTCCCAGAATTGACCCCTTGGCCTACTAGCGGGCCACTTTGACCTAGGCATGCCTTGCCATTGGAACATGTAGTGTCTATGCCTATGGGCATCCACACTCAACCATGGGAATTCCTTCCTGTGGCAAAGCGACCCCCTGGCTTGTTGGGGGTCACTTCCCATAATTGACCCCTTGGCCTATCGAGGGCCAATTCCATGAATCGACTCCTTGGACTTCCGGGGGCCAATTTCGAGAATTGGCCCTCGACAGATCAAGGGGACAATTTTGGGAATCAACTCCTAGTAGGCCGATTTTGGGAATTAGCCCTTAGCAGGCCAAGGGGCTGATTAGGGCAATTGGCCCCCAATAGGCCAAGTGGCGGATTTTGAGAATCGACCCCCTAGACTATCGGTCATCAATTCCTATAATTGGCCCCCAATAAGCTAAGGGGTTATAGGTGGGCACAATAGTTCGCACCCACTAACAAGCACTAGCAGTGCCTGTGCTTATGGGAGGGCATCCCTAGCCATGGGAGTGCTTGCCCACAACACAATGAGCATGTTGCTTGCACATCTGCTATGTCATGGGCGAGGATGTGGCACGCACAACCAGGGCTTACATGCAGACGTGCCCAGATGTGGGCTTTCTTGCTTGGGTCAAAGCAGCCCCCTACAGGACGATTTTGGGAATCAACCACCGCTAGGCCAAGGGGCCCATTCTAGGAATCAACTCCAGATATGCCAGGGGGTCAATTTCCATGACCAGCCCTCGATATGCCAAGAGGCCAATTCCCAAAATCAGCCCTTTGGTCTTTCGGGGGACGATTTTTGGAATAGGCCCCCTTGCCATCAAAAGGTCGATTCTGGGAATCAGACCCCGGTAGGACAAAGGGCTCATTCCAAAAATCAATCCCTTGGCCTGCTGGGGGCATTGATTCTAGAAATTGGACCTCAGTAAGCCAAAGGGATGATTCCTAGAATCGGCCCCTTGGCCTGCTAAGTGCCTATTCTGGGAATCGACCCCTTGGCCTACCAGTGGGTTGCTTTGACCAGGGCGGGAACACCTACGACTGGGTGTGCCTACCGACAGGAAATTTCACTGTATGTGACTTTGTGGAGGCCTGCCCACTCGGGGAAAAGCGACACCTTGGCCTACTAAGGGCTGATTCCAAAAATCACCCCCTGACAGACCAAGTGGGTGATTCTTAAAATCGACTCCATGCAAGCCAGGGGACTGATACCTAGAATCATCCCCATGGCTTGTTGGGGGTCAAAATGCAAAGTGGTTAATTATGGGAATCAACCCCTTGTAGGCCAAGGGGTTGATTTCGGGAATCCGCCCTATAGGCCAAAGGGCTAATTCTGGGTATCGACCCTAGGTAGGCCAAGGGTTGATTCTGGTAATCAGCCCCTAGACTGCCAACGATCGATTCCTAGGATCAGCCCCTAGTAGGCTACGGAATCGATTCCAGGAATTGACCCATGATAGGATAAGGGGTTAGGGGCAGGTATGCCCATGGTCAGGTGTGCCCGCCTGCCACCTGTGCCTATTCTAGTGGGTAGGTTGGATAGTGCTTGTGCCTGTGGATAGGCATGAATGACAGTGGGCATGCATGATAGCGGCACAACAGGCGTGCTGCCTGCACACCCAATTTACCGCAAGTGGGCACATCCATAGCTAGGTATTGCCTGTGCCTGTGGGTGAGAACGCTCGGCCGTGGGCATGCCCGCTAGGGTAAAGTGGACCCTTGGCCTATTGAAGGCTGATTTTGGGAATCAACTCTCAACATGCTAAAGGGTTGATTCCAAGAATCATGCCCTAGCAGGCCAAGGGAACGATTCTACTAATCAACTCCTGACAGGTGTGGGGGATGATTGATGGATTTGACTCCCTATCCTACCAGGGGTGGATTCCAAGAATCGGCCATCGCGAGTCCAAGGGGCAGATTCATAGAATTGAACCCTTGGCTTATAAGGGGCCCATTCTTAGAATCAACAATCGACAGGCTAAGGGGTCAATTATGGGAATCGACTCCTGGTAGGTGAGGGGGTTGATTCATGGAATTGGGCCCTCATAGGCCAGGGGGTCGATTCCCATCCCCTTCGATTTCAGGGGCTGATTTCTGAGGGCTGATTCCAGGAATCAACCCCCTGGGCTGCCAGGGGTGGATTTTGAGAATCGACCCCTTTCATCTCTTGGAGATTGATTCCAGGAATCGGCCCCCAGTAGGCCAAGGGGTTGCTTTGACCCATGCGAATACACCTGGACATTCCAAGCATGCTTGCTTGGGGTAACGAAACCCCCTAGCCTGCTAAGCGGTCAATTACCAGAATTAGCCCCTTGGCCTGCCCGAGGCCGATTCTAAGAATCATCCCCCTAGAAATCCAGGGCATGATTTGAAGTGGGCATGCACGCTTGTACAATCTAGTCATGCCCAGTTGGGGTAATGTAGCCCCCCGACAGGGAGTCAATTCCTAGAATCCGTCTTGTGGCCTATCAGGAGCCGATTTTTGGAATCAACCCATAGCAATCCAAGGAGTCGATTATGGGAATCAACCCCCAGCAAGCCAAGGGGTTGATTCTAAGAATCGGTCCCCAAACAACTAAGGGGCCACAGGCGGGCACACCCATGGTCAGGTGCACCCACCATAGGCATAATTGTTGCTTGTGGGTAGGCACACCCGGTCATGGGCATGCTGCCTGCATGACCGCTATGTTGTGGGCACGCCCACCCGTAGCACAATGGGTGTGATACCTGCATGCCCACTATGTTGAGGGTGGTCACGTCCACAATGAGGTACACCAGCGGTACAGTGGACGTGCTGCCTCCATGCCTGTTATGCCACGAGTAGTCACGTCCACCCATAGGCATATGGACTCATTGTGCACTGCCTGTTCATGTGGGTGTGCGCTTCTCCATGGGTGTGCCTTCTTGGGTTAAATAGGTCCCCTGGTCTACCATGGGGCCGATTCTAGGAATCAGCCCTTGGCAGGCCAAGGGGCCTATTCTAGGAATCGACTCACTAGCCTATAGGGGTCGATTTCCTGAATCGACACCTTGGCCTGGCCTTGACAATCTAGGGGGATGATTCATGGAATCAGCCCCCAACAATCCAAGGGGACGCTTTTGGGAATCGTCCCCCTAGCCTGCCGGGGTGATTTCGGGAATTGGCCCCCAACAGGGCAAAAGGCCAATTCTGAGAATCAACATGCTAGCCTGTCAGGGTGATTCCAGGAATTGGCCCCCTACAAGGTTAGGGAATTGCTTTTACCTAGGTGGGAATGCCCACGCTCGGCCATGGGTGTGCCCCCCCATGGTATATTGGGCATGTTGGTAGCATGGCCGACCATAGGCACATGCAGGCTCGGGAGCTGATTCTGGGAATTGGACCACAAGCAGGTCCCAGAATCAGCTCTTGACATGCCAAGGGGTTGATTCCAGAAATCGGCCCCCAGTCGGCTAATGGGTCAATTCTGAGAATTTTCCACCGATAAGCCAAGGAGATGATTTTGGGAATTGGTTTGCTATAGTCCAATGGGCCAACTCAAGGAATCATCCCCTTGGATTAGCGTGGGCCGATTCCCAGAATTGAACCCTGATAGGCCAAGGGGTCGCAAGTAGGCATGCCCATGGTTGGGCACTCCCGGCCACATGCATAGTCAGTGCCTTTGGACGTGCATGCCCTCCTGCAGCACAACATGCATGTTTCCGGCATGCCCATTAATGCCGCATGTGGGGAGGCACATCCATGGACGAGTGTGTCCACCCACAGGCATAGTGCTTGTGCCTATTAGCAGGCACACCCACATCTGGGCATGGTTTCCAAAAGGAATATGCACTGCCTATGCCTATGGGTAGATGCGCTCAACTGTGGTCATGCCTACTTGGGTCAAAGCAGCCTTGTGGCAGGCCAAGGGGGTCGATTTTGAGAATCAATCCCCTGGTTTGTGGAGGCGCTGATTCTGGGAATCGACCCCCTGACCTGTCGGGGGTCGATTAGGAATCGGCCCCTAGTAGGCCAAGGGAATTTGCCCCCTAGCTCGTCAGGGGTCGGTTCCAGGAATGAACCTCCTAACAGGCTAAGGAGCCACTTTGACCTGGGTGTGCTTACGCACAAACGTAGGCATGCCAGGGAGGCAATTCTCGGAATCGTCCCTTGATAAGGCAAAGGGTTGATTCTGGGAATCAACCCCCAACAGGCCAAGAGGTCGATTCTAGGGGGTTGATTCTCAGAATCAGCCCCTAACAAGAAAAGGGGCCAACTCTGGGAATCAACTCCCTAGCAAGCCAAAGGGCTGCTTTTACCCAAGTGGGCACACCCCTAGTCGGTTGCTCCTACATGTGACATAGCGGGTGTGTAGGAATCACACCTGCTGTTGAGCCTCAAACCTACACTTCTTTATACATCCTCTCAGCCTCCTTTTCCCATTCACTTCCTTCTTTTGCCACTCATTCCCTCCATCAAATTTCTCAAATCATTGTATTTTAGGAATTTTTACATGGTTTGCTAATTATGCTAATGACTGTGTTTGGTTTAGAATTTTGGTTCAAAGTGTTGTGTTTCCGCAGTTGATCCCGGTTTTTGCAACCAACCCCGGATTCCGTAGCTATTTTATTAAATGATATGTTCCAGGTGTCCTCCGGGAAGAAGAGCCACATGGACAAGTTCATGGAACCAAGGACATGGTGTGTGTCCTTCCAGCTCACCCAAACCAGTCATCAAAACCTGTGGTCAACGAAGAGGCAACTACGGTCAACAGAAGTCATTGGCGGTGGCACGGCTCTGCGTGTTCTGTTTTAGAGCACGTGAAGAATAGGTGGCATCCTCCTCAGCCACAAAGACAGTGGGAAACATGAATCCAACAATGGATTGAATGCCCACAACGACCGTTGCCTAAATCCGAGGACGCAGCAAGACTACGTGTTTTTACACAGCTGTTTAAATAGCTTAGTTTTCGTTAAGTTAGTTTGCTTTCCTCTGTTATAAATAAAGCGTCTTTGAACGCTGGATAGTTAGCTATTAGCTGCTGATATGTAATTTTGAACTCCCACTGTACTTTCTATTTTGATGCATAATATATGAGAAGATTGTTTTCCATTTGAGCGTGTAATTGATCATTGAGCCAACTGGAGTAGGCAGAGGGCCCCTGTTTACTGAAGGCCTGTATAGTACTCTTTAATTTCCTGCATTTCTTTTTCTTATTTCATGTATAATATTTGTACAGAATGCCTTTGATTGTTGTGTTTTGATCATGTATAATAGATGTATATAAACTTTGAATTCTACTTATTTATATTTCTGCACTTTTCCATGACTAATCAGTGTGTTATGCAGGTTTCTTAGGCATGCTCGGGACAGTTTCTTTCTTTTCTTTCTCACAACTAGTGACACTTGTGATTGTCTTGTCTATGTTGCTGACCTTCTTTGTTTTGCAGCCTTTATTTCCTTACTATCATTTCTTTAATTTGCATAGTTGCTTTTTGCTTTTAGACATCAAGTTGTCTACCTATTTATGGTTTCTTCTTCATAATTTAATATCTTCATTGAGGACCAAAATATCACTTAGCACAGCTTGGTTTAGTTGTTCAAGAACTCACAATTGCTTGGCTTGTTTTTAACTGTTTCTCACATGATATATTCAGTTAAAAGACAAGATTTTAAGAAGAAGTTAAAGTATTTGTGACTAGTCTTTCTTTTATATAGATTTACTTCAGTTTCACATTGCTTAGTTTTTTATTTGACATAGATTTCATCTTCATTTTCTTGCAACAGCAGAGATACTGGGCCAATTTCATTAGTCTTTTATTTGATGCCTTTATTTTCCTTTAAGAGTTGATTTCATTTCAGTTGTTGTTCAAGATTTCTTGTAAAATACTTTTAAGTTATAAAAAGCTCATCACAATCTCACACACTTCACTCGCTTTATTTCATTTCCATCACATCACAGTAGGAGAGATATACTTGAAAACAAACTTAAAAAGTTAAAAACGACAAAATATTAAGAAATAGTTGCCTAAGTACATACAGTACACCTCACTTCATCAGCTTACGAGCCCCGAGTTGACATTTAAAAGTTGCAATTTAGACATCACTAATTGACCAAACATGATGATCAATCAGAACTTGAACCTGATTGACAATGAGAGGAAGATGAAATAGAAGAAAACAGACATACAATAGCACCAAAGGTGTAGAGAATTCAGATAACTACAAACTAAAGTTTGGGACCCTGGAGGTTTTCTATCAACATATGAAGACACATGATCATGGGAACATGAATGTTTTCTACTTTGGGAGTCTGATGCAGGAGCATTCAGCTCAGAAGAATCATTGTATTTTAGTAGACATGGGGGGTCTTGTGTTTTAAGGAAGTTGGTTTCCTGTGTTGAATTAATGTAGTTATTAAGATTTTGAGTGATTTTAAAGAGAGAAGCTAGAATAAGGTTTTAATTAAGTATAGTGAGGCATATTTGTAAATGTTCTCGAATGTTGGAGAACATGAGAGATTTAAGATAGTTGAAAGAATTGAGAATCAATTGTAAATATTATATTAGGAGTTGGTTTCATGATTTGTGGATTAATGAGAATCCTCAGGGATAAAGATGAGATTTTATGATTTTGTTTGGAAGTTTAAGGATCTAAACCAGGAATTGGTTATAGAATCCTTTTGTATAAATGTAAGCCCAAAAGGCAGAGGAAAATTTAGTCAAGTTAGATAGTTAGAGGTTTTGAGTTAGAGGTTTGATTGTAAGCCTATGGGTAGGTAGAAAAACAGAGGCCACTGATACAAAAGATTAGGCCAATGAGAGAGTTCCTATGTAAATATGTTTTTATAAATACAAACAACTCGATTCTGAGTTTATATGTGTGTATGGAGTAATTTAGTTATAATATGTGTGTGAACTAGAGTAAGTTCTCTGTAATAGAGGTTGTAGGTGGAATTCGAGCAAAAAAAAGAGAAGAAGCGATATGAAGGATCATATTGGATCGCTTGAATCCATTCAAAGGACCATAGTTGAGATTCAAGAGTGACAGTGATTAAAGTATGCGGAGTTAAGTCCAAGAGGAGGTTGTGTTGTAGGAAAACTAAATACCCTAAACCTTGGAGGAACCTGAAACCACGAAGAACTTTGAGAAACCACATAAAGGCATGAAGGAAGTAAATGTGCACAGGAGCATTAGATCATTTAGATCGTCAGATATTGATGGCGAAAGAATACATCTAGATCGTTAGATCGACAGATCTATTAGATCGATGGTGATCAACAAATGTGGGGGTAGGAGAGTATGGATTTTCTTGATTGTGGCTGATGTCCCGCACTCGCTCCTAGCCATCGATCTCATATCCAAACTTTTGGATCATATTTGATTGCGAGGGTTAAGCCTGTTTTAATCTGTATGCTAGTTGAAATCCCACAAACCATAAATTTGATGGCCTCTTGTATCTAATGGTCATCACGTGCCAATTAGCTCATACAATAGTTAAGGAAGAAAGATGGGTTTATAAGCCGAAGATGTTTATTAGGTGGAGAAAAAGTGTTAAGTGGTAATTCGGGGTGGGAAACCGATTCCATTTAGCAGTCAACACATAGCACTTCGGAGGAGAGAGGAAACCGCTTTATCGGGTGGGTAATCCCTGTGCAAGTGGCTCATCTGATATCGTTGTTAACCATTGGATCAAATGGGTTTTGAGAAACAATGGAGGATCACTGATTAGGTTTGTTGATTGGGTGGACCAACAACTGTCAGATTAAATGGTAAGATCGATGGAGGAGATTGAAGCTAATAAGGCTTGGGCCTGAGTGAACCCTAGAATTTTATCAACACGAGTTAATTGATTTGTGTTCTAGTGGATGAATGGGTTTAAGTGGCAATACAATGTGATAGTCATTGACCTCATGGAGTGAAATCAACAGTTGAGGCTTAATGTGATAAAGGTGAGCATCAGAAAATGTGAAAGGTCATGGAATGGCGGAAATGTAAGGCTTACATGTGTTTTATATGTATTTCTATTATATAAGAATTATAATCGAAATAAATCAGATAAAGGTTTTATGGGTTAAGTTCGAATATAACCAAAGTTAAGAGTGGGGGTTGGTTAATATGCAAGGGGTATAGAATTAACAAAAGTTTATGAGGGTGAATAAAGTTTTGCTGGAAAGGTTAATGAAGGTTTAAACTATTGAATAGTCAAATATAGCATTTCCACATAAAACTTAATTAAGAACATTAAAGCTTGGTGTAAGAAGGTTTTCACCATGGATCAGGTGATTAAGGCCTGGGACCAATGACATGCAATTTTATTTTCATAATGTGGGTATTGTCGGCTTAGGATGGCATCATTTAGTGTTTCATTACTGTAGTAGACAATATTTCAGTTCTCTCAATTATGGTAAAATTCCCCTTTCTTCATTTGTAATCAAAATTCTTCTAAATCAATAGAAGGTTGGTTTGAGAAACCATAGTGGTCTATCGCCAGTTCAGTAGTGACAAAGAGTGGACCCATTGCATCTGCTTGTTATGCAACACTGTCACCTCCAAGTTTGTACGAACCCTGGTTGATAAAGTAAAGTTGGTATCCCTAGGCGTTGCAACAGTGTTTTTGCAATACTGGTGCTCATCACTTTTTGGTGTCATTGCCGGGGAGTTGTCTGAGTAGATGTGATTTCTGTTTTCTTTCTTCCATTTCTTATCTCTTCCATTTTGCTATTAGCTTCATTTTTTTTGGAAAATTAATTGTAAGTTGGTTTTGTTTCCTTTCCATTCTGATAGTAATATTTCATTCAACAGTTAGTTCCATTCAGTTTTCTATTTCAATTCTGCTATTAGTCTTAAATATTGAAAAAAAAAACAAAAAATCTTCTTTCATGCCTCGTAGGAATAGGGATAACTTAGGAAAATTTCTACCAAATACCCCCACCACATCATACAACCAGCCTTCCCTCTTCTTCTCAGATTTGTTTTCATGTCACCGGTGATCAAATATGCTTTTATCAAGTCTGTCAGGAGTCTCAAAGTCAAATTTTACCATGTCACTAGGTTTACAGAGTAAAATTTGGTTACTGTTTCGCTGGTCTAGGAATGAGTTTAGTATTTTGGGAAAGTCACATATGTTAGTCACCTATCTCATTCAGGTGAATGTGTCATAATAAAAGAAAGATTTTCCTTATATCAGTAATCTACATCATTCCAATTAGTTTCAAGTTTTTTAATTAGGTCATTAGGGTTTTCAAAGTCCATCATTATCATGTGTAAATTGAGCATTGAATAAAGCAAGACAAGCAACTCTTTTACATTAAATTGTTGTGTTTTCACAAGTTCATCATGATTTCAGTTTTAAAGGCTCCAAGAAAAGAAGTTCTAGTGTTCAAAAAGTAAAAGTACAACCCAAGTTTCAACTTTCTAAGGTGACTCAATTTTAAAGGTGAAAAATCAGTTTTTCGAAAATTTTGTGGGGCCCATTTCTTTTCAAAGAGGAAATTACTTTCCTATATAAACCAAAAATCCCCAAAATAACTTTATTTTCCTCCTATTCCTCCTTCTGCATCAAGCTCTCCCTTCCGTTGGCGATAAAAACTCGAGTTTTAAGGAAAAATTAGCAAAAATTTCCAGGCATTACGCTTCTAGAGACTGCGCTGCATTTTTGAGGTTGGTGCTATGCTTCTAAACACTGCAATGCACTTTGGCACTGTGCTTCTAGACATTGTGGTGTGTTTGTGCCAGAGTAGCTCAGAATCGCCCAAAACTTACCCAAATCGAAATTTAAAGCTTGCAATTTTTTTTTCTTGCAAACATAGACTCATCTACAGGTAAGTATACCATCATACTCACCTTTTTATTTTGGAAGATGAATTCAAAGCTAAATATTTCTTCATTTAGGGTTTCTAATGAATTTGTCATGAAATGATGTTAGGGCTGATGATGGTCATCTAGTTTTCATAAGTTTAAACATGTAAAACCTCATCCTACACCTCTAAAAATGTTTAATATACATCATGAACTACTAAAATAACTACAAACCACTAAATTACTTCACCAAGAATGAAACCCTAGCTCATTCCTATGGAATTTGGGCAGTTTTCCTAGAAACCTTATTTTTCCTTTTTTCACAAATACAACATTCCTTCATTTCACCTCCTTTCATCTTCATAAGTTGTTCATAGTCCATATCCACCTCCTACAATTCCCCTTGCCATTTTTTCCGCTCCACGTAACCATAAATTCATTTTTCACTCATCCCTCACTGTTTTTCCTCATTTTCCTGCTGCTAGGGTTTTATGTCACCATGGAAGGAGACTCTTCACTAGAAAGGAAGAAACACCACAAGGGAGGCCAAATTCTCAAATATGAACCATCCAACTGCAATGAGATCAATTCATCACCCTTTATCAAACATCGCTTTGAAGATGTGAATTGTCTATATTTTTGCAAAAGGGTGTGTGAAGTAGGTTTCCATGAGTAGTTGACAAATTGGGTTGCTACTCATTTGAAAGGTGAAAGTGCCATTAATGTTGTTGTTGAGTTCACATTTTTAGTGGCTTCTATTTCACTTGCTACAAGGATACCAGAACATGGTGAATACTAGATCAAGGGGATGAACCTAGATCTTGTACATTATAGATATTTCTTGAAAACACCATACAGGGAACCCCATACTCATATCATGCCTTTCAGGTACCTATTGGAGAATTATTCTCCATTGATGAAAGTTATCATGAAATTATTCACATGTGAATGAAGGTTCTCTATACTGTATGCCTATCACATCCGACTTCTAATGCACTTTACATCTCAGAAACCTCAAAACATGTGAAACTATCTATGCAGGGATCTTTCCAAGATGTCAGATAAGGTATAGGTGAAGAGAAAAGAAAATTATCCTAGTCTCTTTTATCATAGTCTGATCAAGACTGTAGTGCTTCATTAACTTGCAGAGAAGAATATGACATGGGAATCTTTCTTGGAGACAAACTTTGAAATGGCATGAATCCAATGTGGCAGTTCAACATTCTAACATGCCAACATAGAAAATGCAGATATGGTCCCTAATCAGATCACTGGAAATTCCTAAATCACCTAAACCTAAGGTTACTAGGATGTAGAAAAGAGGAAAGAGGCTTGTTTGCTTCTTACAGTGAGAAAGGGGCCAAGCCTTTTACATCAATAAAACTGGGACCACCAGTGCAGGATAAAGATTTGTTTGAGCATGAGTTTGATTTAGTTGAATTAGAAGAATAAAATGAGCCTTGAAACATGCATAAGATCATCAAAGAGAAGGATTCTCAGATCAAAGAACTAATGGATAACATGGCAAGGGCAAGATTTGTCATTTCATTCTTAGGATAGGAAAACAATCAACTGAAGGCAAAACAACTAATCATGGAAAATGATGATCCAGGTGGATGTTGGTGGGCCACCCACCTATCCCATTTGGACCCCCGCAACTGTCTCTTTCAGTTTTTCAATTTCCGTAATTGTAGCACAATTTACTATTTTTAGCATTTTTTTCGGGTCCTGAACTTCCGGAGCCGTTTTGAGGCCCTAAACGATGTTTTTTGGGAACTCTGGGGGCAACATGGGTCCATGGACTAATGTTGCCCTTATGAAAGTGGTAGTTCTCGGATAGATCTTTCTAACGAGCTATCATACACGTCAAACAGAGATTGTATGCCAAAGTTACGACCTCGGGAAATTGATTTACCAATTTACCCAAAACGGGGCCCACAATGTGGCGTTTCATCTTCTAGGGTTAGGTTTTGGAATGTGAAGGGTTTTCCATTGTTTCTCAACAATAAATAGGCCTTTGAGCCTCATTGTAACATAGTTCGGAACAATTCA
>APFE030406700.1:0-52263 GCA_000404065.3 Pinus taeda | reverse complement strand
GAATTTTCAAGTCGGGAAAAGATTGTTTTCGCTCTTCTCAAAGCAGCCCCCCATGTCAAGGACTGGTGGGAAACCTACTGCGAGCAGAAGGATGAAAGCACAGGCTCACTATTTTCAGCTGCACCCACTTGGAATTCATTCCGATATGCCATCAAGGAGCAGTACTACCCTGTCAAAAGCTATGAGGACAAATACATCAAATGGACCACACTGCGGCAAGGACGAGACCAAGATGTGTCAGAGTTCACAAAAATTTTTCATACCCTTCACACGCAGTTGGGTATCAAATATTCTGAGTTGCATCTGGTACTCAAATACCGCAGCTGCCTGCATAGATACATCTAGGAAGAGATGGAGTTATTGAACATCTCCTCACTTGGCACAACATACCAATACGCTGTCAAAATTGAGCAAAAGTTCAAACAAAAGAAGTGAGACTGGATCTGCAAATCCGAAGCCCAAAGGAAAAAGCCAAGGCGAGGTGACCCAAGATAACCAGTTGAAGCCGCAAGAAAAGAACAACACCATGAAGCTAAAGAACGACATAGGAAAGTGGTGTGAGTTCCACAAGAGTCCCACTCATAACACAAGTGAGTGTCGGACCAAGCAATCGCTGGTGGCCGAGTTGAAGGCTTCTGAATCAGATGCATGTTCCGACCCTGAGCCAGAACCCGACAAGGGGAATGGCAAAGGGAAGTATATCATTGATGCGAATCCCAGTGCCACTGTTGCCACTACCAAGATCCAGAAGAATGAGCCCGAAGAGCCAGAGGAGGGGGAACGTCTTTTCCACTCACAGATGTCGGTGAAGGGTTCGCCGCTACAATTCATTGTCGATAGTGGTAGCCAAAAGAACCTTATTTCAGCAGAGGTCATGAAGCGGTTGGGCCTACCAACTACACCACACCCGCAACCGTACAGTATCGGGTGGCTTCATGAAGGACGAGATCTCAAAGTTTGTCAGCAGTGCCGCCTTCCCTACAGCATCAAACCATTCATAGATGAGGTATTGTGTGATGTTGCACCTCTGGATGTTTGCGATGTATTATTAGGACAGCTATACTTGTGGAAGCGACATGCTGTGTATGAGTCAAGGCCTCGTGCTGTCATTATTTCTTTGAATAATTCATTATACAGGATACCGGAGGTAACCCCACCTACCACGACATCCTTGATCACTGCTAAGAAAGGCAGCAAGCTCATATCACAGACCAGGAAATTCTGTCTGGTTCACCCCGAAAGTGAGGGGAAGATCGTTGCTACATCCATGACCCCCGCAAAGGGTTCCTCCACGCAACAGCAGCAGCAAAAGGATATGGTCATGACAGAACACAAGAACAACTTCTCCTCACCCACAGGGGTACCACACAAGTTTCAAGTGGGCAACAAAGTCTGGTTGCATCGACAGAAAGAACGCCTTACCAGAACCCATCAGAAGCTCAGACCACTCCGACAATGTCCTTACACCAGTACCAAGGCTATGGGTAACAATGCTTTGAAGAAGAGCATTTCTCCATTCCTTCACTTGCATCGAGTGTTCAATGTGGACCGTCGTCGACCATGCTTCCCACCATTATTGGACACATCAGAGATTGCAGGACAAGTTCAACAGATGGAGGAACTCAACGCAATGGGGACCATTGCTTCCTAAGGGGGGAAGAATGATCCAGGTGGATGTTGGTAGCCACCCACCTATCCCATTTGGACCCCTGCAACTGTCTCTTTCAGTTTTTCAATTTTTGTAATTGTAGCACAATTTACTATTTTTAGTAGTTTTTTCAGGTCCTGAACTTCCGGAGCCGTTTTGAGGCCCTAAACAACGTTTTTTTGGGAAATCTGGGGGCAACATGGATCCATGGACCGATTTTTCCCTTCCCAAAGTGGTAGTTCTCCGATAGATCTTTCTAACGAGCTATCATACGCGTCAAACGGACATTGTATGCCAAAGTTACGACCTCGGGAAATTGATGTACCAATTTACCCAAAACGGGGCCCACAATGTGGTGTTTCATCTTCTAGGGTTAGGTTTTGGAATGTGAAGGGTTTTCCATTGTTTCTCAACAATAAATAGGCATTCGAGCCTCATTGTAACACAGTTCGGAACAGTTCAGAGGCATGTAGCCACACATCTCTTCTCAGAGATAAGCTACCATCGCCCTAGCTAGTTTATTTTCATTTCTGGTTGTAAGCATATTTCAGTATTTTCCATTAATGAAATGAAGTATTATTTACACTGCATCTTTGTGTATATGGTTATCTCTATATTTTGTTACGTTCCTATTTAAATCCGGATCAAATGAGCAAGCTAAACTATTGCATAAAGAAAGCAAGGGCAAAGCAGTCTTGGAAATCAATGAGCCTGGAGGAACTCAAGAACAAGGTAAGAGAAATAGGCCAAGAAACAAAGGGCTTAAGAAGGCATTAAAAAAGGAGGAAAAACATATCTTACTGGATGAGGAACTAGAGTTGGAAGACAAAATTTCCTTAAAAGTCAATCAAGACAAACAGTATTGGTTAGAAAAGGTCAATGACCACTTGGAGAAGCTTCTAGACAAGGCCAATAGAGATAGTCACCTACTAAGGCACATGGCACATCACTATGAGGTGAAGAATATGATTTGCAATGTCAAGGTCAAACAACTTGAAGGCAAGCTCAAAGAAGCCCTAAAATACCAAAATGATAAATGAAACTTGGAGATGCTTGCTGAAGCATCCATGAGGGCTTAATATACCTCATTTTATAGCTCTTGACCAATTTTGAAAAATTTCTTATCATTTTAGGTTTTTTGGAAATTTTAGTGCCTTATGCAAATATTTGGCGAGTTCAGTCACCCAAATCAGGTATGGCTTGCATTTTTGGAAAGCCCTTGGAATCCTCTCAAAACTAATTTCTTCAAATTTTCTAGAGAGGGAAAAAATTTCAATAAAAAGGGAAAAAAGTGTCCAAAAATCAACTATCTTGAACCCTTTTTGACATGTGATGTGCTTCTGGAGTGACCTTGGAATATTGGATGCTTGAAGGCCTATCCATCGGTCATTTTAAAATATTCAAGGTTTTCTGGAGACTATACTTGAAAACATAGTTTCCTATTCTTTCAGATCTTCATTTGAACCTCCTGAAGGTACCTTAAAGTGGGCTCAAAGTTGGCACTGTGCTTCTGCAATTTCCTATGTTTTCTATTTTAAATTTCACTATGTAAATTTCCTAGTTTTTAGTTTGACTTGGTCAAAGTCAAAACACTTGATGTAATTGATCTTGGTTCGAAGCTAGATGAAGTAGGCATGAATAAATTCACATGATAGGTTTTTTCTTTATGTTTAATAATCTTCATTAAGGAAGTATAATCCAAATCAAAGTATACAAGAAGTGTTTGTATTTGACCTTCTCACTCTCACCTATTGGTTGAAAGAATCTTGCAATTAGTTCCACCACCTAGGAATTCAACTCTTGAAGGTTGGGAAGTGGTTTAGTTAACTCTATATGTTCTATTTCTCATTCATAGAGAAGGGTTGGACTTTTGTGGAGGAGGCTTGTATGTTATGATCTTTTCAGCTAATATAGGAGTAGTTGCAACTATTTTTCAGGAACTCTAGTTCTAGGAGTCTATGGTGATTGTTTAATCTTTCTATTAGTTTCTAATGGTTAAATAATATTTCTTCACATGCTTTATCTTCTCTTTATGAATTTCGTTGTAGTTAAATAGATAGGATTATTGATTTCAATATCTCTTTATGTGGTGTTCATAGTTGTGTTTATTTCTTCTAAAAGCTAATGAAATCATACTTACATATGCTTATTAGTCTTAAAAAATTTCTAATATATACTACATTAACAAGATTTCACATACACCATAGCCTTCTAATACCTAGCCAATTTCTATATTTGCCTCTTCATTCCTAAATCCTAGACCTAATCACTTGCCCTAAACCCTAGTCCAACAATCCCTAAAATCTCAAATTCACAGACACACAAACAAACATACATATCTATCCTAAAAACTTTGTTCTTTAAATCTATTCAATGATAAAAACTTTGGGAGATCCCTCTGGGGCTCAGTAGGGATAGCTATTGAGCTAAAAGCGGTTCGAGGTTACCTCTTTTGATCTCCTCCTCAGGCTAAGAAATTGTAGAGGCTAACACCTTGTAGGAATAGAGATAACTTAGGAAAATTTCTACCAAATACCCCCACCACTTCAAAAAGCCAACCTTCTCTCTTCTACGGTGGCTGTGAATTGGAGGACCCCTTAGCTGAGCAACCAAATATTTTTGAAGAGCCTACAGGGCGAGAAGAAGAAGGGGAACCCATTTTGACTAACCTAATGGATGAAAATAGAAATGACATAAGAGATATATAAAGAAATGAGGGTGTTCTTCCCATTAGAGAAACTAATGGGGATGCCAAGATGAAAAACATAAGCCCCTCTTCTCTTCCTCACTTCAATGGTCTGACCTCGGAAGATCCACGTACTTTATTGTTTGAGTTCACTGGCATGTGAATAAATTATGATTACACCATTGATAATCAGAAGCTAAAATTATTCCCATCCACTCTGAAGGATGCCACTTTGCACTGGTTCATGGGTTTACCTGGGGATAACATCACCACCTGGGCTCAGATGTAGCAAGCCTTCAACAACATGTATTGGGACTACTGTAGGTCCAAAGACACTAAAGAGGAAATTTTTAAAATGACCTTAGGGCATGGTGAGTCCTTAGAATATTATGAGGAAAGGTTCCATCTTAGCTGCAAAAGGGTCAGGTGCACACTTGATCCTAAGTCATTGAAGCTAGTCCTACTCAAGGGGGTCAGGGAATATCTTCTGGATACCATAAACCTACTAGCAAGAGGGGACATCTACTAGCTACCCTTTGAAGATATCAAGACTATCATTAAGAATGATTCCAGGGAAGATAGGAAAAAGAGTAGGGGTAGTCAACTAATGGCCAGCTCCCCTTCTTCCAACATATCCATAAAATGTGAAATTGGAAACTTATTGGAAGATTTCAAGAGTGAAATGCTTCAAACCCTTGTCCTACATATGGAAACTACACCCTAGGAATGAATCTCCATTAAACCTTATAGAAATTTTCTCGATCTATGAAGAAAACCACTCGACATGTAAGTGCCCTTTTCTACATGGACTAAAAATTGTGTATCAAAAAACTGAAGGGGTGACTGAAGAGCTCTTCTACATAAATCAAAGGAGGCCCCATGGGCCTCGATCGTACTAGAAGGGCATGCAAGAGTCATCCTATGCATATTACAACCCTAACTAAAACACATCCATTCCCTCTTGGGGACCCCTTGCTCATTCCTTCTAGTCTACACCTTCTCCTTGGAATTTTGCACCTCAGTACCATTCCTAGCCAACCAACTAGCCATTTTAGTCATTTGCTCCTCCACAACCTCAGTGGAATGCACCACCCCAAGTGTGGAGGCTCCCATACAAAAATGCTCTAGCTTTATTGCCTTCACCTCCTACTCAACCACAAATTTTACACCCCACTACACCTAAACAACCTCATATGCCTATCCAGTCAAATCGAAACCTGAACAACAGACATGCACAAAAAATATAGAGTGGAGAGACATATTACCTTGCTTATGCTGTGGAAATTCAAGAAATCAACCTGAGGTCTGGGAGAGTACTCCAATACATCCAACCTCCATCTCCACCAAGGGAGAGTGCGGAGGAAAGAGAGGAAAGTATACCTAGAGTGAATCCACCACCCTTTCATGAAAGATTAACTCAACCAGTCCAGCCTACCCCAAAAGAGAATGAACACATGGGTGAATTGAAAAATTTATGTGTCAAAAATCCACTTCTCCAAGCCGTTAAGGATGTAACTATTTACATCAAACTGATTAAAGAGAATTGTTTCAAACATCCAGGGAAGCAAGAAAGAGACACCCATTCCATTAATGTCATTGGACAACTATCCGACTTAATGCTGGGTCAAGTAATTTGGCCAAAGTATTTAGACCTTGGATGTCCTATAGTAGATGTACACATTGTTAGTGTCAATATTTTTCATCCTTCCATCAATGATAAAAAATCCTCTTTTCATATCATATTGCGGTCCCAATCAAAATGTTTTGTCATTCCACCTAGGTCCTCATTCAAAAATTTACTCTCTGATGGTAGCCCTAGACAAAAACCTTACTCTCCCTCAAAAATCTATACTTGTTGGCCCACCTTCATGTCTTATTGAGAATACTTCAATCATGAAATCTCATTTCATCATGTCTTTATCTCAGTCAAGTCACCATGAAGTCTACTCGCTCAAGGTTTTCAATAAGTCTCTAGGTTTCATTTTTTCATGGTTCAATAAAATTCCACTCCATTGCATAAAGCCAACAAGTGTCAAAATGATAAATATCATCTCTTCACCATGTGAAGATGATTTTTAAAGAGAAATTCTTATTTCATCATGTACCTTTGAGTTCAAATGTAATTTTTTATATCTTCATTACGTAATTTTATGTCTTTCAAATGTAATACTTTCACCATCCCGGGTTGTTAACTCAGTGTTCCAAATATGCCAAACCACCAAAAAAAATCAAATTCAAAGTGTTCTCAAAGACCATAAAAAGATCAATTTTTCAAAGGAAATAGTCAAGTGAAAGGGTAAAGTTTCAAAAGGTTAAGTGAATGCCAAAGGGAGTTCTCTTTTCCTAAGGGTTCCTAAATCATCATTTTTGCAAGCACTAAACCCTAATTTCCTCTCTCACTCAGCTAGGGTTAGCTATGGAATCAGAGAAATCTGAGTGGAGGAGGCATAAGGGAGGTCATATCAGCAAGTATGAGGCCACTCCAACTCATAAACATCATTTCTCCATCATTTTTCAAGAAGTCATTCCAAGGGATAAATCATTTGCTACACATAGAGCTAGTTTTTGCTAAACTATGTTTCTGACCAAAAAGAAATGAATTGCCAAAAGAGAGAGTCATTTTTTGTCAAAAATAGGCCAAGTAAAAAAACCTCCTTCAATTTTTACACAGGTGTCGTGGTTTTTGAGAAATGTAAAAAATATAGTTGCTACAAGAGGTTTTCTGCATTTCTGGAGTAACCTCGGGAAAATCAAATTTTCTCCTAGTTGGAGTGTCCACATGAATTTCTTGATAATTCAAATGATAACGAGACATATAGAGCTTTCCAATTACTATCATGATCTCAATTTGGAGTTGAGGAAGACCTCCCAAAGTTTCCTGCAAGAACACACTTCATTTTTGCACCCTCATTATGCACTTTTTGACTAGTCTTGGGAGAATTGATTTTCGAGGGACTATACTTGATCATTTTCAGTGCATTATAGGTTCATTAAGCCAAGAGATATTTATTTCCCATGAGCTATCATGAGATTAATTTAGACTCCAGGAATTCACTCAAAAGTTGGTTTGAAAATGACGTTGCATGCTTGTGTTGTGGGGGGTGCATTTCAGCGTTCCATTGTGTATTTATGTGTTACAGTATGTGTTTGGAAAGAGAAGGGTGTGCCTATGTTGTGCGTTGTGTGTTTGACCAAATTTCTCATCAACCTCCAAAAAAAGTGTCATTTCCTCAGAAAATTCAAGATAGGGTATCTTCATTCTCTAGCAAGTAAGTAACATTCAAAATACACCCTCCTAGCATTCCTCAAGTAATTTTGTGGTGTTTGAAAATATCATTGAAAAATTTAATGTTTTCCTTCAGATAAACCTTAGTACCATAATACAATCCTAACTACACCTACAATTTGACTCCCTAGTACTTATATTCCCTTCCCATATCATTATTAAACCATTTCCCAACCCCCATATCATATCACAACTTCCCAAAGTGCTTTGGGAATTCTTTCATGCATTAAATGATTTTTTAGCAACTTCATCCTAAATGAATGGGATCCCTTTCTTTAACAAATGAGTAAATCCCTTAGCAAGTTCAGTGTAATTCGCGCTAAAAGGATGAAGGAAATTTTCCTTCCCTTGTAAGCTTTGCAAGTGATGTAAAGAAGATGGAGCAGACAAATTCATGATGTCCTCCACATTAAGGGGATTGATATGGATGCCTTCCTTGGATACGAAAAAACCTAAGAGATTACCACATTCAACGCAAAAGACACACTTATATAGATTTAAATGAATGTTGCAGTGTCAACAATGAATATAGATCTCTCGAATGTGATAAGGATGGTCCTGATGCTTAGTAGAATGTGTTGGTAAGTCATTGAGATAAGTTGAATGATATTCTTAATATCATGAAAGGAATAAGACATTTCCCCTTGGAAGGTGGCACCAACATTATTTGGACCAGAAGGGAGCTTTTTGTAATAAAAGGTTTCCCAAGGATAATGAAAGTTTTTTTATGTTGATTGGTAGGAAAAATGTTAATATGGTTTTATCCAGAAAAACAACCAATAAAGGAAAAAATCGTCCTCCCAACACATTTTTCAATGGTTGATCTATAAAGGGAGTTAGATAATTATCTTTAGGACATGACCAATTGATATCACGATAGTCAACACAAACACATATAGTTCCTTGTTTCTTAGTCATAGGAACAATAGTAGACCCAATCTATCAGTGGAATAGGATAAATGAGACCAACTTTGAGAAGATTTTCAACTTCTCCCTTTATCACAACTGCCTTTCTAGGGTGCACTAGACGAAGGTGATAACAAGCAGTCTTTGTATATGGATAAGTAGGAATCTTGCGCACTACTATATGCAAATCTATGCCAGGAATCTCTTCATACAACCAAGCAAAGACATCATATAATTATTTGAAAACGGCAATAGAAATTTTGATCTCATTTGAAGAACAAGAAAACCAAACATGGATATTTTCAACAATCCCTAGTTTGACATAGATGTCAATAGGCATTGTAGCTGAAATGCTCCCCATGTTTCCTTTCGAAAACACTTCATGAACCAAAATAGATGTACGAAGGGTTTGAGTCGGCACATCGGAAGCAAGGGTTTCTAGACAAGAAGATATCTCAGTAAGGCTTGCCAGAAATGAGGAACAATGATGGGCATCATTTCATCAAGTTTCCTCAAGAGGCATAACTTCTGTGATACTCTCATTTGTTGAAAATGTCTCATTCAAAGAATCTAGATAATCCAAAGAACTAAGCCAGGGAAATTTCAAGTATGCATATAGAATCAAACTGAAATGATCATGAATTTTAGAAGTTGCTGCAGAAGCAACATGTTTGCACCTTTGATTAAGATCATCATGAAGTATTTCACTTGCGAGGGGAGATTCTGTAGGCTCTACAACTATCAGATCAAAATACTTATGCATTTTACTAGGGTGAAACTACTCAATGTACCCTACTAAATGTATAGAATCCCAGACAAGATCACATACAAAGTGTAGCATAGAGACAATGAGCTACCATGAAACAACCTCTTTCATCACTCTCTCATAAAAATTATTTTCCTTCATCATATTAAGTAGCCAAACATTTCCTGGGAGACATTCATTGAAGCATAGGTCTTTTTGCCTTCTTCCAACCAACCTACTAGACCTATTTCATCATCATCAACCCCTACTCAGATAGAAATTGGCTCATCTAGTAGGTCTACATTGAAGAAAAAGAAAGGTGGGGAGAAAGTAGTCAAAACTTATCAAAGAGGGAACATGCTTGTGTTTTTTCCAATAGATTGTGGAAGGGGCCAAGCCTTCTACATCAGCACAACAGGGATCATCTTTGCATCATGAGACACTTTTCCAAGATGATGACTCTTTTCATCTTGATGTTGATGAGGCTAATTTGAAGGATAATGAGAAGCCTAGGACAGTTGAGAAACCTATGGTGGACAAGGAGAGTGAACTTAAAAGGTTTCAAGACAAATTGACAGAGGAAAATGTTTTCATAACATGCCTACAATAGGAAAACATGCAGCTGAAAGTTTATAAAATGCTTCAAGAGAAGCACATTATGAAACTAAAAAAGGAGACTAAAGGTAAATCAATGATAGAGGCAGAGGACCCAGTTGAACATCAAGAGCAAGTGTCAAGGAAATAATTAAAGACAAGAGGCCTTAAAAGTGCACTTTAGCAACAAAGAAAGCAAATGATAGTGAATGAGCTTATTGACAAGGAAATCAATGAAGACAAGGAATATTGGCTAGGAAAAGTCAATGATCATTTCGAGAAGCTTCTCAAGAGGGATAATAGGGACAATAGGATACAAAAACACATGGCTGCCCATTATTACGCAAGGATCTTGATTTTGAGAGCAAAGGTCAAACAAGTTAAAAAAAAGTTAAGCAAAACACTAATCAGTCAAAAGGAGAAGGGTAAGCTTGATTTGTTGGTTGATGCATCTATGATAGTGTAGTACAACATATTAAGAGTTTTAACATAAATTTTGAGAAGTTTTGTTAAACATTTTGGTCATTTGCAATTTTTTGGTCAAATTTGGCAATTTTTGGCACAGTCACCCTACCAAAAGCGTAGCGTGGGCCACGCTGCACTTTTTCCGGAGAGCTCCAAATGGAAACAACTCTACACGGTTGGATATAGTTTGACCCCTACATCAACTTTGGAGACATGGAAGCCTAATTCATCAACTTTTACAGGGTGAAAATGGCCAAAAACCACTTGAAAAACACCTTTATGCCCTGTTTTTGGAGGCCACGCTATGCTTTTTTACCAGTCTTGGGAGAAGTCACTTTTGATGAGCTATACTTCATAATTTTTAGTGATTGATGGATCTATGGATAACTAGATAGAGAGAGATTTCCAATGAGCTATCATGAGCTCAATTGCGAGTTCATGAAGGAGTACAAATGTGGCCTGCAATCTTGCACTACGCTTTTCCTCAGCCATGCTGCGCCATTTCCAAGAGGCTAACTTTCTTCATCAATTTAACTTAGTTTGACTTTTTACCTATGTAAATGATGTGATGGAGCACATAATTATGTAATTGAGGTGTAATTATGATATATGAATCTCAAATTAGGTATATACATGCATATTTCACTTGTTTTGGGTCAAATGAAACAATTTCTCAAATTGAGGGAGAGTTTGTTAACCTCCTTAGTCATTTGGGTTTTGGTTGAGACTTTTGGGTAACAACTCCACAAGTCATAGATTCAATCTCTGAGAGTTGGGAGATATTTTTTTGGTCTTTATCTATCATTTTCTCAGTCATATAATGGGTTGGACATCCGAGAAGAGAACTATTGTAGCTTGTACTTGGACATTTTCTGAAAATCAAAGGATACAATTTGCAACTATTATCTAGGAGGTCATGTGCAGTAAGATTGTGATGTTTTTTTTTATATATTATATATTTATATGAAATATATTCATCTTCTCTTTCCATTATTCAGTTCGTCAGTGGTTTTCCTTAAAGTTTATAAACAAAATTCTTTGCATAAAGCTTTGTTTTTATGGGAATATCATTATGTTTTAATTTCATTCCTATTTAATGAATTCATGTGCTCATGCTCATTAAGACTCTTTTGCTTCTTCCAAATAGTACACTACTTGGAAAAACCCTAAATCCATCACATAATTATTTCTACCTTGCTCCTCCATATCTTTGCAATTGTAACCCTTTAATCCTTTGACCTAGCTACCTGGTTTTTCTCCCTTATCCAGCATCAAACCCTAAAATATTTCAAACCCTATGTGAGCATAGTACACCTAGCCTAAAATATATTTATTTTCTAGTCAATTCATTGGTTGTGATCATAGAGAGAGCCCTCTCTAGTTTGGTAGGGCTAACTGCCAATCTGAAATCTTGGTCTGTGGATACCTTCGTCAATCTACTCTCGGCCTAGGACATTATGAAGGATCAAATTTTGCCAACGTGACAGGGGAAAAAAAGATCATATCTTCCCTGGGAAATGATGACAAGGATAAAATCTGATTATTGGTGGTGAATAATGATCAAACACAAGAAAGGTTGTGCATATTTCACCTGGCGACTCAAGTGTTGAAGAATCCAAAGGTTTAGAATTTTCATGGCGACTCCATTGTTCAAAAACTGGTAGTTTGAAGAAGTCATTGGTGATTTAACTATTTTCAATATGGATTCAAATGCTCAAAGGTATGTTCCTATGAATTGATATCATATTATTTGTTTTCCAAATTGAAATATTTGCATAGATTAGAAAACTAATTTTCCCAAATTCATAGATTGAAATGAGGATGAGGTTATTCTAAATCTACTAAAATTTCATTGGCATATACATAAGCTCAATATTAGGTTTCATCAGGATTGTTTGACGAAAATTTCTATGTCTACACTAGAAGGAAAAGCAATATCATGGTATGAATGTGATTAGGGGCTCAGTATTTAGCTCAAAAATAAAAGTTCTCAAAATGGGTTGAAACCTAAATGACTGCGTCTATCTCAGAAAAACGATCCTAATGCAACTCATTTCACTGAAAACAACATTTGTATGAGGAAGTTATTGAGTTCTATTCACTTTTCTAAACAGGAAAAATTTGCAAAAAAAAAAGCCTAGTCATTGCACTGTCAGCAATCTGTAATGATGGCATGGCAAGTGACTAGGCAGGGTTAACTTGGTCAACATTCAATCATATCTCAAGAAGTGTCATGTTCTTATTAGGTTTCATATTTGTGACGTGGCACATTTATATTGGTCAGTTTTAGACCAATGAGAGAATGCCACGTGGCAAGCCTAGAGGCCACCCCATGGCACCTCCCAATAGCCTAGGTAGAGGGAAGTTCAACAAAATTTATGTGGATGCATTAGGTTTTGATCCCATGACCTCCCCTCTGTAGTCCAAGCCTTCTACCATCTCCGCTACATTGTCACTTAACTGTTATAGTGGAACATATATATTTAATGTGTGTTGCATTCAAGGTTAGTAGTTAGGAGAGGGCTAGCCTGCAGGCCAACCATCCACATGTGAACGTGCTTGTGGTTACATCAAATGGTTATGTAGGTAGCTCCACAAAACTTGACCCCAAATGGTTAGTGCCATGTGAACGCAATGGATAATGACTATTTTAACCTCAAACAACTCCAAAAAATGCTGATAATGTCACCATGTGACAACACTACAGAAACTGCCAAGTCACTCTTTTTGGTTATGGTTAGTTAACCTGGCGGCCAGTGGATAATGTGACAATAAACCATGACATGTGACCCTTCTTAACCCGTTGATGGTTAGGGTTAGCCTAATTTGCATGATTAGCGCTAATCCTCCAATTAAACATGGGTTAAACTTTAATTAAACTTAAGTTTGAATCGACAAAATTTTAGCGGCTCCACCATTTTTGGCGCCAACCCCAAATTTAGCGACCCTAACTAGAGTTATTCCAGTTTTGGAGGAGTTTTTCTAGGAAAAGAATGTTTGAGCCATAACTGGAGCAATTGTCAACCAAATTGAGCTCAAGAAAAGGTTTTCCTAGCTAATTTCGAAATTATGAACACATTAGTGCAAGTATTAGGAGTAGTAGAGATTTGTAAATATAAGTTTTTCAATATTGAGCTTATACATAGGCCCAATCAATGGAAGATGAACCAAGGAGAAGTAGCCTAGGACGGGTGAACACCTTCATTAAAAAATTGTGTTAAATGTTCATATTGATGTTTTGCAGTACTTTGAATGTTTGTTGTTCAATACTTGTTTTTGAAGCTATTTTGTTCATGTCTATCACATTAAACTTGATGAAATTTACTTATTCCAATCACCAAAAAGCCTAAGGATAACTATGCACAAGAATCAATGAACAAACACATGTTTATAAATCTGTAATTGAAATTAGCACAACAAAACTAACATTCAATAATAGATCAATTTGGTATCAGAGCAAAGGTTGATTTTCTTGATTGTTTGAGTCTTGTGCAATTAGGGTTTTAATGGTTGAAAAATTGTGATTCTTACAAGGTTAAAGTTGCAAAGAGGAGAAGGTAAATTGTTGGTTGAAACTCCTAAGGTTATGCCCACAAGAAGGAGAGCCATAAGTCCACAATCTCCACCACCCAAAGTTCCAATTCTAGATACACTTGAAACTCCTCAATTTTTGCCTTCAACTGATATTGAAGAGGTACAAGGAGTACCATTTTCTGAGCCTGAATCCACAGCCAGTATGTCTGGAGAAAGAGAGCGTGAACTTCCTTCTTCAAAAGAGAAAGAATACAAGAAATATTTCTACACTTCAACTGAGATGGTTAAATTCCTATATGAAGAGAGGAACACTAGAATGGTTGGAGAAATTTCTAAGCCTCCACATGGAGAAGGAAGCTCAAGAGACAAAAAGGGTGATAAGAAGGATTCCAATAGTAATGGAGGAAAGCCACCTTCATCTCCACCAAATTCATCATCTCCTCATCATCTTCATCATCATCAACATCTCAAACATCTTCCACATCCACCACCAAAACTATCCATACTCATTCCCATGCCCCAAAAGGAAAAAATCCCTTACTCAAATTGGACATTAAGCTTGAAATTCCCATGTACAATGGAGAGGTGAATGCAAAAAAGTTAAACAATTGGATTCGATAATTGGAGGTATACTACAGAATTCAGAACCTTCAAGAAGATGACATAAAGATCTAGATGGCTTCATTGAGGCTAGAAGGAGCAACATTAGTCTGGTGGGAAGAAAATAATCAAGAGGAAATGTGAATTGATGGTAAGATATCCATTTCTTGAGTTGATCTTTTTTTTTCAATTAAAAGAAAATTTTACCCTTTAGCCTATATGCAAAAGGACATTATGAGTTGGCAGAATTTTAGGCATCTCAAAGGCCAAACAATCCAAGACTATACACAGGAATTTAGAAAGAGGGCTTTGTTGTTAGGAGTAAATTTGAATTCCCAAGATACATTGTTGAAATATATTGGGGGTTTACATTCCTATTTGAAACATACTATCCTTATGTTCAATCCAAGCAATTTGGATGAGGTATGTGTGCAAGCCATGCACCTTGAAGCAAGGGGAAAGAAAATTCAAGAAGAGGGTAGTAAGAAGAATCCTTTCAAGGATAAGGAGAAAGAGAAGGGGGGGAAATGGAAGGGAAAGGAGAATGCAAGTGTGAAGAATGAAGGGGAGAAAACTATATTCCAACATTGTTCCAAAACTGGGCATGATGAAGCCCATTGTTGGAAATTACATCCCGAACAAAGGCCTAAGAAACAAAACAATAAGGGAAAACAAAAGACAACCACTACCACACAACATGACCTTGGTTCAGATTCCGGTGATGAGACCAAGATGTCATCCATGGTCACAAAAGGGAAATAAGTTGTTGCAAGCACTAGTTCCTCTAATAGTCGCCATTACTAAAAAGTTCATTGATGAAGTTGAGTTAGATGTAGTTCCACTTGATATCTCAGGAATCATTTTGGGTATTCCATATTTGTATGATAGGAAAGAATTATTTTATCACCATGAAAACAAATACTTATTTCTCAAGAATGGGATTCAGTACACTGTAAAAGTCCATCACAAAAAATTGAACATTGCCTTGGTTAATGAAAAGCAGATGAAGAGACTAGTAAATGCAAGGAAAAATTTTGTTCTTCTCATGATCAAGAAAAAGAATGATATTGATTATGAATCTTTTGAAGGTTGTGATGACAAATTGAAATATTATTTGTTTGATGTGGTAAGCAAGCATGGCTAGATGTTTCAGGAACCAATGAGGTTACCTCCCAAGAGGGGAATTAAACATGAGATATAACTGTAGTAGGATATTCCACTTCCAAATATTGGTGTGTACCATGTGTTTATTATGGAGAGCATTGAAATCAAGAAGAAAATTCAATAATTTCTAAATGAAGGTATCATACACCCATCTACTTTTCCATGTGGTTCACCCATTGTTTTGGTTCCAAAGAAGGATGGGACTTGGCGCATGTGTGTGGATTTCCATGCACTAAACAAAATCACGGTAAAGAATCATTATCCACTCCCAAGAATTGATGATTTTCTTGATCATTTGAGGTATGAAAAGTATTTCACTAATTTAAATTTATGAAGTGCTTATCATCAAGTTAGAATAGTTGAAGAGGACATTTGGAAAACCACATTTAAAACTAAACAAAGATTGTTTAAGTGGCCTGTTATGCCTTTCGGTCTTACAAATGCTCTAGGTACTTTTATGAGAGTTATGAATGATGTATTGAGACCATTTATAGATGAATTTGTCATTTTGTACTTAGATGATTTACTTATATTCAACAAATATAGAGATGAACATGCCATGCATGTAAACAAAGTACTTGATGGCTTAAGAAAAGAGCAGTTGTTTTTAAAGATGTCGAAGTGTGAATTTGCCAAGACTTCTTTGGTGTATTTGGAACAAATTGTTGGAGGAGGTGAACTGAACATAGACCCCTCTAAAGTTGAGGTCATTCTGAATTGGCCCAAGCCCAATACAGTTACAGAGGTAAGAAGATTTTTTGGGGCAGCAGAATATTGGAGAGTTTATTGCTAATTTTTCTTCCATTGCAACTCCATTACATCCATTGACAAGTGTCAAGAAATTCTTCCATTGGGGAGATGTACAACAGAAAGCATTTGATTCTTTAAAGCAAAAGATCAGTTCAACATCGGTATTGACTCTTCTGGATCTTAGACAACCATTTGAGATTCAAATGGATGCTAGTGATTATGCCATGGGAGTAGTTCTTATGCAGCATGGTAAGTCCATTTAATCTCATTCTGAAATTTTTAATGGAGCTATTACTAACTATCCTACTTATGACAAAGAAATTTATGCATTGGTACAAAGTGTTAAGAAATGGAAACACTACTTTATGGGGAAAGAGACCATTATCCATACCAACCATCAAACATTGCAGTACTTATAGTCACAGTCAAAGTTGCAACAGTCATGACATTTTAGATAGATGGGTTTTCTACAACAATTTCATTTGGTTATCAAGTACAAAAAGGGAATCTACAATAAGGTAGTTGATATGCTTTCAAGGCCTATTGTAAATTCATCTGTTATACTCAAGCATAATTTTGTTTTGCATGAAAGTTACATTGAGAAATATGCAAATGATAGTGAATTTCAAGATGTGTGTGCAAACTTGAGTTAAGGAAACCAAATTGAAGAGATGGATTATCATGTACATAACAATTTTTTGTATGATTTGGGAAAGTTGTGTATTCTACAGGGAGAAAGAAACAATATCATAAGGGAGGCACACACTTCATTGATTGCTGGGCACTTTGGTGTAGGAAAGATAGTATCAAATCTCCAAAGTTATTAGTATAGTCCACAAATGTTTGATAATGTTTCTCGTTTCATAAGAGGATGTTATTTGTGTGAAACAAGTAAGCCTAGCAATAGGAAACTTGGATTGTACACTCCACTTCTGGTACCTTCACATCCATGGGAGATTGTCTCAATGGATTTTGTAGGAGGTCTTCCATTTTCAAAGAAAGTTCATGATTACTTGTATGTAGTTGTAGACATGTTCATAAAAATGTGTATACTTACACCACGTAAAAAGAAAATTACAGCTGAACAAATAGCTCATATTTTCTTCCAAAACATTTGGGTTCATTTGGTCTTCCTACTTCAATTGTAAGTGATCACAATTCTCGATTTGTTGGGAATTTGTGGGGCATGATGGACAAAAATTTGAAAAAGAGTACAACCTTTCATCTGCAAATAGATGGAAAAACCAATATGGTTAACAAAACAATCATTCATCTTCTTAGAGGATATTGCAACAAACATCCTAGGTTGTGGGATGAACAGTTGCATTACATACAACATGCATACAAGAGGTGATGAGGCTCATCAATGGGTAAATCATATGGACCTTAATACACCTCCATATTACTAAAATAAATTTTCTCATCATTCTTTACATGTTTTAATTACATTTTGCTTAATGAGGAGAGTAAAGATGAGATGTCATGTCTAGTGGTATAATATGAATTGATTGCACGTTTTGGAGCAAATTTGGCCAATTAAAGTGTAGGAACTTGAATGGAAACAAGAAAGAGGGATTCTAAGAGACAGGATCTCCCTCCATAACTCCTCACTCACTTGAAAATTCCTCAATCAAATCTCATCAACTCAGAGTTGCAAGCAATCAAGTCATGAAGTTCATTTGCAACCAAGCGAGTGACGGTTCAAGACCAGTTGATATCAAGATTTAAGCCAAGCCTCCCTAAATTTAAGGAATTTGTTGGTAACTTTAGTTGTATAAATCAAGAGGCCTGGGGCCTCTTTCATATTCATATTTTTTGTTCAAGATAGCTAAGAAGTTTTCAAGTTGAAGAATTGTAACTAAGCACTCTTATGTATTTCTGATTTCTTTAATGAAAATGAGCAGCATTCCCTTGATTCAGCACTAACTTGAATCAAAGGGCTAAATCTCTTGGGTTAGGGGCCAACCCTAGCAGTAGAGGTTCTTCTTCTTGTATATGTTTTATTATGTTAGCTTCATAGTTAGAGTTGAACTGATTTTGGTATTGTTAATTTGCAAGCATTGGTAGACTTAATTACTTTGCTTCCATTTGTGGATAGTTCTAACAGTATAATTTTAGTGATAACAATATATTCCAAAAAGGATGAAAGCAAGTGGTTTTCACCTCATTTATCCCTTTCAGGGATCATGGTTTGAGGAACAGTTCTCATGCAGCCCAAAAATACAAAATACTTGTTTTTGTGTAATTTAGGGTTTTCTTGCTAATTAGGTCATTATCTTGCAATTTCATAGATAAGTTGAAATTAGCATTTTCTGATCTCTTAAGTTTTGTAATGATTTCATCTCGCTCTCATATTGGTTCCAAGAATTTCCATGCATGATCTTAGCAAGTAAATGGTAATAAATCTCTTTTCTTTTACTCGAATACACCTTTCTTGTTCTTTGTGAGTTTATATATGAATGTCAAGAATGAAGTTCGTTGATTACAGGAGTTTCTAAATTGCAGGGAGACCTCATCTCATTAGCCTCAGCCAAGCCATATCCACCCATGATTGCCTAAATTCACTAAGGTCTCAATTCTAATTCTTGTCTTATGAGGAAAACTTGCCATTTCCGTTAAGTAAATCCAACCATATTAAAGATTTGGCTTGAGTTCTAAGTAAGTGCTTATCACTCCCATGCCTTATTCCCTCCTTATCCACCTTTTCCAAGCTCACCCCACCTTCTAGGCTGCTGGCATGTTCCTATAGTAAAACAGGGGATCATGTAGGTGAACCAGTACTTCCTGTAGACATCTTCTAGGAAAACTTGTAGTGGCCTTTTTTGAGCCCGAATTGAGAAAAATCATCACTAAAATCTTGGATTAGGTCGTTACTTTCCCTCCAAGTCATTTGAACCATTATACTCCTTTTTCCTTCACACCTATCTCCCTTTCCAAAGAACCAAGCATGATTGGCATTTACATTTTTCAAGAAAAAAAGATAAAAAGAAAAAAGTTATTTTATATTTACCCTTGCACACATCAGATTAGCACTCTTTAGATAAGATTTCATGCTTAGACTATTTAAAATCTCACATGTGTTAAAATAGGGTTCTTTTGCAAGCAAAGCATGTTAGCAAGTAGGTAGAGGATTTCATGTTGTTTTGCAAGCATTTATTTCAATCTTTCCTTCATGTAATAGACAACATTTTTTTTCTTCCAACTAGGGTAAATTTCCCTTCTCCAAATTGGTAATCAGACTTCTTCTAGTCAATAGAAGGATCGTTTGATAAACCCTAGTGTTTTATCACCCCAACTTAGCATTGAAAAAGTATAGGCTAATTACATCTATTTATGTATACAACACTGTCACCTCCAAGTTTGTAAGAACCCCGGGTTGATGAATTAAAGTCAGTAGCCCCAAGAGTTGCAGCATCATTGTTGCAATACTAGTGCTCATAACCTTTTGGCATTGTTTCCGAGGAGGTGTTTGAGTAGATGAAATTTATGCTTTCTTTCTTCCTTTTCTTATCTCTTTCATTTTTCAATTAGTTCCATTTAGTAAATAGTTACAATTTAGTTTTGATTTTCTTTCAATTCTGCAAGTAGTTTAAAACTCAAAAAGAAAAAAACACTCCTTTCATGCCTCATAGGAATAGGGATAACTTAGGAAAAATTCTACAAAATACCGCCGCCACTTGAAATAGGAAACCTTCCCTCTTCTTCAGTGGTTGTGAGTTAGAGGACCCCTTGGGCAAACAACCAGATATTTTTGAAGAGCCTATAGGTGAAGAAGAAGAAACCATTCCAACTGACACAATGTCTTAAATTAGAAATGAAAGGGGAGACAAGGAAAGAATTGAGGGTTCTTTTCCCATCAAAGAAACTAATGGGGATTCCAAGATGAAGAACATAAGCCTCTCTTCTCTTCCTCACTTCCATGGCCTCACCTCAGAAGATCCAGATACTTTTTTGTTTGAATTTGTTGTCATATGCAGAACTTATGATTACACCTTTGATGCTAAGAAGTTGAAATTATTCCCATCCACTCTTAAGGATGCAGCCCTACGCTGGTTCATGGGTTTACCTGGGGATAGTATCACCACTTGGGCTCGGATGCAACAAGATTTCAAAAACAAGTATAGGGACTACTATAGCTCCAAAGATACCAAAGATGAAATTTTTAGAATGACCTTGGGACATGATGAGTCCTTAGAAGATTATGAGGAAATATTATAGCTCAGCTATAAAAGGGTTAGGTGCACACTTGATCCTTAACTTAGTCCTTCTCAGGGGGGTCAAGGAAGACCTTCTAGAAACCCGCAACCTATTTTCAGGAGGGGACATCTACCAGTTACACTATGATGATATCAAGACAATTTTCAAGAATTATTCTAAGGCAGCTAGAAAGAATTGTTGGGCTATCCAAGTAGTGGCCAGTTCATCCTCTTCCAATACATCCATAAAAAGTAAAATTGGGAACATGTTGGAAGACTTTAAGAGTGAAATGCTACAAACCCTTTCTCTGCAAATAAACATTATTCAAATCAAACGGAAGTAGGAGGAAGTAGAGAGAGCATTAGCCATCTTCTACACTAGATGCACAAGGAGGCACCCTAGGAATGAATTCCCATAGAACCTTATAGAAATCTTCTCAGTATATGTGGAAAACCACTCCATGAGCAAGTTCCCTTCTCTATCTGGATTAAAAGTTGTGTATCAGGGAACCAAAGGGGTGACTGAACAAATCTACTACATTAATCAAAGGAGGACTCATGGACCTCGATCGTCCCAATGTGGCATGCAAGGATCATCCTATTCATATTACAACCCTAATAAAAACACATCCATTCCCCCTTGGTTCCCCCAACTCATCCTTCCTAGTCTACACCTTCTCCCTCATATTTTACATCTCAATACCATTCCTAATCAGCCAGCCAACTATTTCAGCCATATACTCCACAACCTTAGTGGAATGCACCACCCCAGGGGTGGAGGCCCCCATACAACCAAGCTCCAACCTTATTCCCTTCACCTCCATCTCAACCATGGCTCCTACACCCTTCTCCACCTAAAAAACCTCATATGCCTGCCCAACCAAACCTGAACCTGAACAACAGATAAGCACAACAGGTTTATAGTGGAGAAGTATCCTGCCCTACCTATGCTGTGGAAATTCATAAAATAAACCTTAGATATGGGATAGTTGTCTCTGATAACCAACCTCCATCTCCACCTAGGGAGAGTGAGGAGGAAATAGAGGAAAGTGTGCCTAGAATGAATCCACCCCCCTTTCCTGAAAGGTTAACCCATCCAGTCCAACACACCACAAAGGAAACTGAACTTCTAGGTGTGTTGAAAAATCTGTGTTAAAATCCCTGTTCTCCAAGCTATCAAAGATGTCCCCATTTACAACAAGTTGATCAAAGGGAAGTGTTTCAAAAATCCAGGAAGGTGAAAAATAGACACCCCTACCATTAATGTCATTGGACAGTTGTCTGACTTAATGCTGGGGTGGGTAATTTTCTTGAAGTATTTAGATTTTGGGAGCCCTGTAGTAGATGTACACATCGATGGCACCCTTGTCCCCCATACCTTGATTGATCTTGGGGTTTCCATCAATGTAATGACTAAGGACACTATGCTCAAGTTGAACCTCCAGGAATCATTTAGGAAGACCATGACAGTCTTGCAGCTTGTAGACCGATCCATAGTAGCCCCTGAGGGGATTGTTGAGGATTTGATGTTCCCCATTGATTCCTGGGAATACCCTGTGGACTTCCTAGTTCTCTAGCCTAAGACCAAATTCAATGGTTATCCTCGCATTGTTGGGAGGCCTTAGTTAGCCATTGTTTATGCCGACATAAGTTGCAAGGCTGGAAATATGACTATAAAAAATGGGTATCTATCCAACCAGTTGGTCCTATACCCTCCTTCTCAACCATATCTAGAATATTACTTACATTTATGGCTAGAATAGGAGGAAGAAGATGAATTCTACTCCTCCCAAATCTATACCATAGAAACTGCAAAAGGAGGAGGAAAAATAGATGAAGATCATTTGATTGAACACATCCTCCAAAATCAAACTCCCAACACCATGTCTCTAGAGGAAGTAGTGAAGGAAACCAAGGAAAACCATTAGATTGATCTATGATTAACTGACTCAAAACCTACGCATGTCAAGACAATAGAATTCAACCCTGAAAGAGCATTGGAAATCAACCCCTCTCTCTTTGTACACCAAGAAGAAGAGTTATGTAATATGCTAAGAGAGAATTTGGATGCCTTTTCCTAGAATTACAAAGAAATTGAGTGCACCCCTCGGTTTGTACTCACCAGATTTACATCAAGGAAGGTTGCAAACCAGTATGACAGCCCCAAAGGAGAATGAATCCAGCTCTAAAGGATATAGTCAAGGAAGAGCTGCAAAAGATGCTGGATGCAGGATTCATTTACCATATCTTGGAAAGTGAATGGGTGTCTCCTCTCCTGTTAGTTCCAAATAAAAATGGAAATTGGAGGATTTGTGTTCTTTACTGAGAGCTAAACAAATCTACAAAGAAGGACCATTTTCCTCTACCTTTCATTGACCAAGTGTTATATGGTCTGGTAGGAAAGGAGTTCTTCTCTTTCCTGGATGGATTCAGTAGGTACAATCAAATCCAAATCAGCCCATAGGACCAGGATAAAACCACCTTCACTTTTCCTTGGGGTACTTTAAGTTATAGGGTCATTCCTTTTGTTCTATGCAATGCCTTTGCCACTTTCCAAAGAGAAGTCTTGAGTATCTTTGCAAAGCTAGTCCATGATGCAGCAAAAATTTATATGGATGATTTCACACCCTATGGGTGTGATTTCCAAGAGGCTCTCTCTAACCTGGAAAAGGTGTTAAACAAGTGCATTGAAATAAACTTATCCCTTAGTCCCGAAAAATGTGAATTTCTGATGACTGTAGGGACTGTTCTAGGTCACTCAATATCCAAAGAGGGACTACAAGTAGACCCAAACAAGATAGGGATCATCAAGAGGGTCCCAACTCCATAAAAGCAAAGGGATGTCAGAAGTTTCTTAGGCTTAGATAGATACCATAGGAGATTTATAAAATATTTTAGCAAGTTAGATTCTCCCTTATTTGGGTTATTAGCCAAAGACTCTGAATTTGTATGGTCAGAAAGTTACCAAGAAGCCCTAGACACCCTAAAGGACAAGTTGACTACTACACCTATTCTCTGTGGCCCAAATTGGGCTCTTCCTTTTCGTATTCATACTGATGCCTCTCACAAAGTTATAGGAGCATCTCTAGGCCAGATAGATGACAAGCTAGCTTATGCCATTTAATTCATCAGTAAGAATCTGTCGAAAGTTGAGTTAAACTACATAGTAACTAAAAAAGTGCTCCTAATTGTTGTGCATTCATTGAATAAATTTATACATTACATTACTGGTTACCAGACATTTGTACATACCGACCATGTTGCAATTAAATACTTGACGAAAAAACTTGATGTAAATACCCGGATTATTTGATGGTTACTTTTATTGCAGCAATTTGATTTAATTATTATTAATAAGCCTAGCAAAAAGAATGTAGTAACAATTTTTTTCTATCCAGATTGACTTTGCATGTAGGGGATGAAGGAATGGTTGATGATTAGCTATCAGATGAACTTTTATTTGCCATTTTAGTTCTCTCTCCATGTTTTATTGACATAAAAAACTACTTGGTATCTTCCCAGTTCCCTCCAAATTTGTCCTCCAAGGAAAAGAGTAGAATCATAGGAAAAAGCACCCCATTCACTTGGATTGGGGACAATCTCTTCAATCTAGGTCCAGATCAAATTCTAAGAAGATGTGTCATGGAGGAGGAAATCTTTGACATCCTTCTGGCCTGTCATGATGGGCCTTGTGGAGGTCACTTTGCAGCAAAAAGAACATCATTCAAGGTACTACAAGCTGGATATTACTAGTCCACTCTTCACCAAGATGTAAAAATGTATACCAACCATTATGATCAGTGCCAAAGAATGGGACGCCTACCCCTAGGGATGAAATCCCCCTACAACCTCAAGTGACTTTTAAGCTATTTAACAAGTAGGGTATGGATTTCAACAGACCCATTGACCTTCCATCCGGATAGAAGAAGTACATCATTGTCTGCATCGACTACTTAACAAAATGGGTTGAAGCCAAAGTTATCAAGGTAGAAACAAAAGAAATGGTGGTTGAATTCTTGATAGAAAATGCATTTTATAAGTTTCGATACCCTCGAGAGTTAAGGAAGCACAAGATCAAGCACAGAAAATCCACCCCTTACCACCCACAAGCTAATGGGAAAGTGGAAGTAACCAACCGAGCATTGGAAGAAATTCTGACCAAGATGATTAATAGTAGTAGAAAGGATTGGGAAGATAGACTGGTGGAGGCAACCTGGGCCTACAATACTACCCCAAATATTACCACTGGCTTCACTCGTTATGAGATGACCTATGAGAAGAAAGCCCTACTATCTATTGAATTTGAATACAACACCTTAAGGATGGCAGCCCAACTAGATCAAGGTATCACAAGGGAACAATAGGAAATATTGCTCCAACTGAATCGGTTAGATAAATTTAGGATGGACGCCCCCTTGCACACAAAAGTGACTCAAGTACAAAGGAGAATCTAGCATGATAGAAATACCTAGGACAAACTATTTCAAGATGGCGATTGAGCTTTGCTGTATGACTCTCGGTACAAATATTTCAAAGGCAAGTTAATGATCAGATGGTTGGGACCATATGTGATAGAAACGTTCCATGAAAATGGCATTGTTCAGATAAGAACCATCAATGCAGAAGGTATCCCTTTGCTTGCCAATGGGTACAGGTTAAAGGTCTACAGGATGCCCTTATCAATGCAGTAATTCATCAATAACATCACCAAGGCAGTGATGCTGGTTAGAGAAGTCTCAGCTTCCACCTCACCAAGTTCTTAGAAAAAATAAAGAAAGAAAAAAATAAGGGGACCTAGGTGAAAACCTCCATGACGCACCTGAGTCCAACTTTTGGCCGGTTGAAAACCTCTTGAGGCAGCCCAAGAGTATTAAATAAAAGAGAAAAAAAATATCTATGGGTGAAAAATTCTTTTGAGGTGCCCAGGGAAGGAAACAAGGATGAAAACCTCCTCTGAGGTAGCCTAGTTGTCTTTTCAAAAAAAAAGAGAGAAAAAAACAAGAAAAAAATGAAAAAAGAGAAAAATATACAAAAGAATAACAATTTTGTTTTTGCAGGTTTGTAAGAAGATGGTGTGCATGGGATATAGAGAACAACATGGCCTACCACAAGCTATGTTTCCCTCTATCCATATCATCTCCTCCATACTTCTGATGTTCTTCAATCCATACTCCACTCCACATGTTGATTCCTAGAAACTTTGTGTTTCCTACAGGGTTCCCTGTAATACTACAGGAGTTTCCTATAGGTTTTACAGGAGGCCTTGAAATATTTTAGGAAAGGCAGTCTAGTGGAAAAATGGTGACACAAGCCTATTTTTGGTTATGAAAAATCCATTGACCTCACCATACCTCAGCCGACACCCTCCATGACCATGTCACCACTGCATCCATCAAAGAAATCAAGTCAGAAAATAAATAAATAAAAAATAAAAAACATCAAAAAGATACATGCCACAACATCATCCCTCATCTTCGACTCATTACCACATCATCTACTCATTCTAATGCCCATTAAATCTCAGAAGTAGAGAAGGGATGCAAAATATTAAGAAAAAGGTAGCTACAGGACATCTTGTAGGAATTACTGAAGCGACCTATTCCATAAAAAAATACCACAACAACTCCAATCCATCTTCAGCACAAGGATCATAGTGATGAGGAAGCGCCTTCAGAGCTCATCCACAATAAAAGCTAGCACTTGTACATCATCAAAGGAGCAGCTGATCAAAAAAATAAGAAGAAAAAAACACAGTGAAAGATATACAACAAGGTCAAAGAACAATGAATTAGCACCATTCTCTAGCATGCATCAGTGAAGTAAAGGACCAACAGGTATGCCATCTCACCAACACTCCCTCATAGGTACAAATGTGATTAAACTGTAGGAATGAGGATGGAAGTTGATTTCATAAGCAAAGGTGGCCATTTAACTTGGCCAGCATGAGCCAAATAACAAGAAGAAAAAGGGTCAGTCAAATCTACACGTGGCAGGGTCACATCAAAACAATGGTAATATATCAAAAGGTGATTAAGTTATGGAGGATGAAAGTGGTAGATGATTGCGAGGAAATGTGATGTAATGAATTGATAGTGGGACTAATGGTCCGAAAGTAAGTATTTGTACTCAGCCAACCAGCATATCACCTAATCAAATAATCCACAAATAGAAATAATCATTGACTCCCATGCGAAGTGTTAGTATTTCAAAAAACTAAAGGTAGAGGAAACTTCGAGGAGTCATTGAAAACTACTGCTCTTGACATCCCTATAGTGGCAACCTATAGGAAACAGTCAGTATCTACAGAAAACTAGAGAACCTATAAGAAACCACAAGAAGACTATAGGATATAAAGAGAATTACAACACAGAGTTGCAAGAGGACACTGAGAAGAATCGATTCTAGAGTTCTCATCACCAGAGTGTAGGAAAGGGAAGTAGGTACCACACCTTCTGTTATCCTATACAACTTCCTAGGATGAGGAGGAGATCAAAAGAGGTAACCTCGAACCATTTTCAATTCAGTAGTTATCCCTATTGAACTAGAGAGGGATCTCTCTAAGGATTTTTCAATGAATAACTCAAAAGAAATAGGTTTTAGGCTAGATATACAAGTCTTGTTTGAGTAGTTATGAATTTAGGATTTTTAGTTTGTTGGACTAGGGATTAGAGCAGGTAATTAGGTCAAGGCTTTAAGTATGTAGTGCCAAGTATAAAGAGGAGATAGATATCAGTGTGTTATGGTGAACTTAAAGTGTTTTTCAATGTAGTGTAGATCTACAAGTTTAAGAGAACATAATGAACATGTGAAAGAATGAATTCATTAGTCTTGGAAGAAAAGAAACACAAGCTTGATTTCCACATAAATAGAGCTTAAATCTAAGATTTTTGTCTATATAACTGCAAGGAAACTCATAGGAAGAAGATAAATCATGAAAATACTGATGATTTATCCATTAGAAGCTGATAAGAGAAGAAAATAACACCATAGACTCACTAAACAAGAATTCCTGAAATATAGCTGCAACTGCTCTTGTATTAGCTGTGAGAGAACATAAGGTGCCAAGCCTCTCCACAAAAGTCCAACCCTTCTCTCTGAATGAGAAATGATATATATAGACTCAATCTAATGGTTTCTCCACCTTCAGGAGTCGAATTCCTAAGTGATGGAACTGTTTCCAAGATTCTGTCAACTAACAGGTAAGAGTGAGAAGGTCAAATACAAACACTTCTCTTAGCCTTTGTTTTGAATTTTTCTTCCTTTATGAGGCCTAATTAACCATAAAAACAACCTATCATGTATGTCTATTTATTCATGATTACATCACATAACCTCGAACTGCTACAGTTACATCAAGATTTTTTACTTTGACCAAGTCAAACTAAAAAACTAGGAAATTACACACTGAAATTTTAAATAAAAACTCAGAAATTTGTAGAAGTGTAGCGCCCATGTTGAGGCCACTTTTAGGTGCCTTCCTGAAGTAAAAATTTAGATATGAAATATATATCAACTAGCCTTGCCTATCTATTCTCCATAACACCTTGAATGTTTTAAAATGAACCACGCGAAGGCCTTCAAAAACACATTCTCCCAAGGTATCTCCAGAAGTTCAACGCTTGTCAAAAAGAGTGCCTGAATGATGATTTTTGACCCCTTTTTCTCCTTTTTCTCAAAATTTGAGCCCTCTCTGAGAAATATGATGAAATTGGTTTTTAGAGAAGGCCACCAGCTTTCCAAAACTGCAAGTCGTTTGACATTTGAAAGTCTAAGGAAAAATCGCAGTGCCTTGACTAGCCTAATTTCTGAATTTGGCACCAAAATTCTCAAAAAACCCAAAAATGCTCAGAAAAACTTCAAAATTCGTCATGAAGTGAACAATGAGGTATTTCATGCTACCATGGATGTTTCAGCAATCATCTCCAAGTATCCCTCTCATTTTTTTCCTTTAGGGTTTCCCTTAGCTTGTTTTTCAACTGCTTGAGCTTGATGTTGGAAATCATGTTTCTGGTATGAAAATAATGGGCCATGTGTCTCAATAGTTTATTATCCATGTTGGATTTGTCAAGACGTTTTTCTAAGTGGTAATTGACCTTACTCATCCAATACTCTCTATCCTCATTGATCTCCAAGGAAATTCTGTCCTCCATGTCTATGTCTGCATCTAGCAGATTATGTCCTTTCTCCTTCTTCAATGCCTTTTTGAGTCCCTTGGTCCTTTTCCTCTTTTTCCTAACTTCTTTTTTAGTTTCCTCATGTTAACTAAACTCCAACATTTCTTTTACTTTTCCTCCTTGCTAAAACACCTTAGATTTCTCTTTCTCCATGATGAGATGTTTAGCATTAAGCTGACTGTTTTCTTATTCAAGGAATGAAATAACAAACCTTGCTATTTCCATGTTGTCCTTGAGTTCTTAGATCTAAGAATCCTTCTCTTTGATGGTTTGTGCATGTTTGAAGGCTCATTTGTTGTTTCCAAGTCCACCAATTCAAATTCATGCTCAATTACGTCTTCATCTTGTACATGTGATCCCTATTTTTTTGATGTAAAAGGCTTGGCCCTTTTCCCAACCTAAGAAGAAAACACAATAATTTTTCCTCTTTGATACATTCTAGTCACCTTAGGTCTAGGTGCTTTAGGAATCTCCTCTGACTTTCTTGATGATCCTACCTCCATTTGCTGTGTTAGTATGTTTGGATGTTGAACTAAAACAATAGTTTCATGCCATTACGACGTTGTTTCTATGAAAGAATCCCATGTCATGTTCTTCTCTACAATATGATGGAGAAGTACATTATTTATCAAGCTATGATGAAAAATACTAGGTTAGTGTCCTTTGTCTTTCACCTGTACCTTCTCAGACATTTCAGAGCTTCTACATAGATAATTGCACATGTTGAGAGGTTTTTGAGCTGTGAAGTGCATTAGAAGCCAGATGTGATATGCATACAATATAGAAAAGCTTCCCTCGCAGGTGAAAATCTTAATAAAAACCTTAATTAATGGAGTATACTTCTCCAATAGGTACCTAAATGGGATTATGTGTGTATGGGTCTCCCTGTAGGGTGTTTCAAGAAAGACCCGTAATGTTCAAGGTCCAAATTCATGCCTTTAAACCAATATTCTCCATGATCAAGTATCCCTGTAGCAAGTGAAATAGCAGCCACTCAAAGTGTAAAATCAACGCCTATTATTATGGCTCTTTCCCCTTTAAAATGAGTGGCAATCCAATCTGTCAATTGTTCATTAAAACCTACTTCACATACCCTTTTGCAAAACTCTAGACAATTTACATCTTCAAAACACTACTTGATGAAGGGTGATGAGTTGATTTCATTGCAGTTGGTACGCTTATATCTAAGTTATTTTCCTCCTTTATGGTGTTTTTTCCTCTCTGATGGTGAATAATCTCCATCCATGATGGTAGAAACCTTAGAATCAGGAAAATGGAAAATCAGTGAGGAAAGAGTGAAAAGGTGAAATGGGGAGCTTAAGGAAAGGAAATGATGGCAAAGAAATTTTAAGAGATGAATAGGGGATGCAAGCAACTTATGAAGCTTAAATGGAGTTAAATGAGGGAAAGAGATGTTTAGTAGAATTGAAAAACAGAGCTGCTAGGAAATCTACTCAAAATGCCAAGTATGAGCTAGGGTTTAGGTAACGTTAAGGCAATCTGAGGATTGATAGCTTATTTAGTGAATCAAAGTATGTTTAAAACATGTACAGAGGTGTGAAGTGGGAGATTTACATGTTTTTAATATCAAAACTAACCAAACCATTAGTTACACTAGCTTGCAGCATGAAAATTTCACCTAAACCCTAGATGAAGATAACTTGCATTTAAATTCATCTTGCCAAAGGAAAAGGTAAGAAAAAGAGTTATACTTACTTGTCAACAAGTTTAGGATAACAAGAAATTAGTCTGCAAGCTTCAAAATTAAGTTTGGGTGAGTTTCGGCCTGCTTTGGCACAAGTACAATGTAGTCTCTGGAAGTGCAGCGCAGTGTCTAGAAGCGCAACGCCAGCCTCAAAAGCACAACACAATATCTGGAAGCGTAGCGCCACCAAATTTTGACCAAATTTTTCCAAAAAACCTGTGTTTTTTGCTAATGGATGGGAGAGCTTGATGAAAAATGGAGAATAGGAAATAAATGAAATGATTTTGGGACCTTTTGGGTTTTTATAGGAAAAATATGTTCCCTTTTGAATAAAAATGGGCCCCACATACCTTTCCAAAACATGATTTTTCACCTTTTAAACTGGGCCACTTTGGAGAGCTGAAACATGATTTTCTCTTTATCTTTTTGAACAATGATACTTCCTTTTCTGGAACCTTGAGATTTCAACCATGAAGAACCTATTAAAATTCATCAAACTTATATAAAGAGTTGCTTATCGCAACTCATTTAATGTTGGATTTATGCATGGAATGAGGGTTGACCTTGAAACCCTAATGACTTAATGAAGACATGAGACTGAGTGGAATGATAACGATGATAATTGATTAATGAAAACATCCTTTTTATTATGATTCCTTCATCTGAGTGAAATAGGTGACCAACATGTTTGATTTTTCCAAAAGAATGGAGACATTCCTATACAAACTAGCCAGTGACCAAATTTTACTCTGAAAACCCAGTGACATGATAAAATTTGACTTTGAGACTCTTGACAGACTTGGTAAAAGCATATATGATCACTGGTGATAGGCATACAAGACTAACACTAACACCTACTATGCTTTTTATCTAAAACAAATAAATCCTCCTTTCTTTTGAGTATTTTCTATATGCATAAAGGTAGAGAAACTTATGTGAAGGTTGAAGGATAACATCTAAAACCTCATCACTTACCAGAGTTCTTAACCTATAGCCAAAAAAACCTCCCTCAAACAAGAATTTCTAGAAAATATGACAGGAGGTTTCAACAAAAGAGATCCCACCAACACAGCCACCTAGCATCCTGTTGTGGTAGAAATATCTACAAGGCATCAATGGATGAGGTTCTTTGAGCTACTAAGGGGATACGATGATGATGTGGCTAGAGAGTTTGCAATGTCACTCATATCTCTCACTAGAGTCAGTGCCACTACTGTAGTGAAGGGTTTGTCAGTAGAAATTACCCCTCAAAGTATTAGCAGGATAACTACACTCCCCCTAGGGTTGCAATGGAGAAAAGAGGACAAAACCAACAACACTCTTGAAAATTAAAGTTTCTCTTGGAGGGAGAAGAACCAATTGAAAAAAAAAATGGGGTTAGAATGGAAAGCATTCCATATCCATAGAATGAGGTGAGTTACCACATTATCAAGTATATTTCATGTGAAAATAGATACAGTCTAATGTATGGATACCACTTTAGACTCCTCCATGAGCTAAGATTTGGAGAAGAGACACCTCCTCATAACAAACTTATTGTACCTTATTTTCTATTAAAATCAATGATAGACACGAGCATCAAGGTACAAGTGGGAGAACATCAGTAGCTAGCACATCATGGGTTGATAAAACTCATTCTCGAAGATGCTCTACACAATTTAAGATTCCCTATTGCATGGACAACCTTTACAAACATGCAAGAAGAAGGAGCAATTCGACCCATTGAGTATGGCAGAAGCCCTAATAATAGTGAGGGAGAATAAGAAACAGAGCATGACAAGGAAGAAGAAATAAAAGATGATAAAAAGGAACAAACAGAGAATGGAAAGGAAGAAGACAAAGAAGATGAAATAAAGAAGGATGAACAAAATTCTAAAACACGGAGCAGGGAAGAAGAAGAATCACCAAGGGTGTTTTCATAGCATACAGAGAAGGCGGAAGTAGCTGCTCTAACTCCCCTAAGTACACCTATCAAATAAAAGGGGAAGAGACAAAGGAAAAATCCACTTTACTTGAGGACAAGGAAGAGCACCATGATTAGACAAGGGAGACCTCAAACCCCTACCAAAACTCCAATTGTGATACAGGAATCACCAAAACAACAAGAGAAAGTAGTCCCTCTAGGGAAGAATGAAGGATAAGGAACATCAAAACAAGCTTCTCCCAAGTCTCCAATCACCTATGTTAAGAGACTTGTCACCGGGTCAAACTCAACAAAAGGAAAAGGTCTCCTACAAGAGACACAGTCAGACCTACAATAAGCAGAAACAATCCTACAGGAAACCCTGTCAAACCTACTAGAAACACAGAAAGAGATCAAGAAAGGCTACAAGAGAAAAGGGAAGAAAAAGAGGAAGAAATTACTCAAGAAAAAATAGAGGAAGAGGCCCAGGAGCTGAGTAGCCTAGCCCACAGCCAAACCTTAGCTCCTACTATAGATTCATTGAAGGAGGTAGGGTGATACCACATAAATTTTCCATTCCTCTATTCTTTGAACTTGAAAAAGAGAGATAAAGGACACATAGATGAATTCATATTGCTAAATAAAAATGGGTAGAGGATGTAGGCCACATGGAAGAGAAGCTGCAAGAAATGGGTAGAGAATTAAGTATCATATGAGACAAGGAAATAATAATGAAATCTTAGTTAGAGGTTGAGAACACATGGCTAAGAAAGAAACTACAGGAAAAGGAAGGTCAATTGGCAGCTAGGATGCCAACAAAGGCATATGTGTTATACCTCAAAGAATAATGGTTGCAGTTTCAGATAAAAACCCTAACACAAAGAGGAATTATGTCTTTCTAAGACTATAAGAAATTCATTGACCTCTTTGATCAAAGCACCCTGGAGGATAGAGCAAAGATATCTGAGTTCTACCTACACAATTTAGCTATGACGGATTAAATGTGTGGAACCCAAATCCAAATCTAGGGGACTTGCAACTAATGGCCTTGGCATATTGGATGAGTCATGAGGAAGCCAAAGCTACAAAAATGAAAAGGATATTGGCAAGAGAAGAAGCAGAACCCATTTTCATTAGAGCAGAACAATCTAACCCGATGGCTATCATCAATGCCCACAACCTCATTACAAATGATCCCAAGCTTGTGCCAAGATACCTTGTTGTACAAGAACATACAGTCACTCATTTTGAAGACATGCTAAGATTTCTAGGAGATGACAGGTAGTAAGCCTACCAAAGGAGATGCAACACCTCACCCTACAACCTAAAGATCAAAGAATACCATTCTCCTAATAGAATGAGGGATACACTAGAGAGAGTCCCAATATATAAGAAAACATTACATAGAATCAAGCTCAACTGGATCGGATTAAAACTTATCCCACCATTGATTTTAGGTATGTTAGAGTGGGGAAAGGAAGAATAAGAAATAAAGCAGTGGGAAGAAGTAGAGGGTAATGCATGGTTTTATACACAAGAGGAGGAGACTAAAGCAAAAGCTTGGAATGTCAGGGAGGTCACCAAAGAAATGAAAGACATGGACATAGATTGAGTTTCTCAAAGGATGAGCAACATTTTCAGTAGGGGGTGATGATGAGGCTCATCAACGGGTAAATTATATGGACCTTAATACACCTCCAACTTACTAAAATCAACTTTTCTTATCATTCTTTACATGTTTTAATTATGTTTTTCTTAATGAGGAGAGTAAAGATGAGATGTCATGTCTAGTGGTCTAATGTGCATTGATTACAATTTTTGGAGCAAACTTTGGCTAATTAAAGTGTAGTAACTTGAATGGAGACAAGCAAGACTAATTCTAGGAGACAGGATCTCCCTCTTTAACTCCTCGCTCACTCGAAAAATCCTTAATCAAATCTCATCAGCTCAGAGTTGCAAGCTGCCAAGTCATGAAGTTCATTGGCAGCCAAGCTAGTGACAGTTGAAGACCAGTTGATCTTGATATTGGAGCCAAGCCTCCCTAAATTTAAGGAAGTTGTTGGTAACTTCAGTTATATAAATCAAGAGGCCTAGGGCCTCATTAGGATTAATTTTTTTTGTTCAAGATAGCTAAGCGGTTTTCGAGTTGAAGCATTGTAACCAAACACTCTTATGTATTTCTGATTTCTTTAATGAAAAAGAGAAGCATTCTCTTGATCCAGCACTGAGTTGACTCAGAGGGATGAAGACCTTAGGTTAAGGCCCAACCCTAGAACAAAATTTTCCTCTTGTTGCATATGTTTGCTTAGGTTAGCTTCATAGTTAGAGTTGAACTAATTTTGGTATTGTTAATTTGCAAGCATTGGTAGATTTAATTAGTTTTCTTCCATTTGTGGATAGTTCTAATAGTAGCATTATAGAAATAAGAATATATTCCAAAAAGGATGACAGAAAGTGGTTTTCACCTCATTTGTCCCTTTTAGGGATCATGGTTTGAGGAACACTTCTCATGCAACCCAAAAAGATAGAATTCTTGTTTTTGTGTAATTTAGGGTTTTCTTGCTAATTAGATTATCTTGCAGTTTCATAGATAAGTTGCAATTAGTATTTATAATATCTTATGTTTTATATTGATTTCATCTCACTTTCATATTAGTTCCAAGAATTTCCATGCATGAGCTTCGCAAGTAAATGGTGTGTCATGCGGAAAGAGTTAATCTTGCGGACAAAACCAACCTCCCTAGAAGCCTAAGACTTTCTAGTGACAAACAAGACAATTAAGAGCAATCCTTCTCTAAAGACGCATTTATCACACGAGAAATCAAGTGTTTTAGATCCTACCTATAGTCCAACGCTGTTGTAGTAGTCTAGATTCGTCGATCCAGATGAGCTCCTCCTTCACTTCGAAACCTGCATTCACTAACAATCAAACGATTACATAACACCTGAATATCCCATAAAATAAAACATATTCAACATATAGACCAAGGAGTATATGAAACAATTCATTAACAACAAATCATTGAGAAGAATGGACTTATTTGTATTAAGGAAACAAAAGAAACCATTACAACCTGAGCCTTGGTGTTGTGCAAGTTCCTCCCAGGGTCCAGCAAGAGTTTTCCTCTACTTTGACAAGCTCACCCACTTCCAAATGAAACAAGAAAGGATGGTAATCTCTCCTCACAATCTTCTACAAGGAAGTCCTAATTCTAGCAGCATCTACCCTTTGGAATGTTCAGCTTTCAACCTCCCCTCCTTTGGCCCAATGCCTGTATTTATAGTGTTCTAGAGGAAGTTATTCAGGTCCAACATCAATGGGATACTCCCTCTTTGGATGGGGTAGCTCCTCTCTTGATGGGATAAGTTCCTCTATCATAGGGATGCATGAACCATCTGGAGGCGCTCAATACACGTCAAACACTCTTCTAGAAAGCTCTAGAAGTGAACACAAGTAACTTTTTAAAGATGAAACTCACGCCTTTTGACCTTTACAGGAGTACGCACCCATCCCTTGACTTACAGAGCGTAAAAGTACGCAGGTACAATGAGTTTGGGATGCGTACACACAGGCAAGGTAGAGAGAACCTGCGTACCCAGAGATAAACATGATTTTTGATGACTTTCTCTCTTTTATGAAGTTTGACATGGAGAGCAGAGGTATAAGGCTTGACAAGGAGGATAATATGACTATTGATGGAGCCATATTAACTGCAGATAGTCATGGTGACAAATTTTAGTGTAACATATACCTATTTTGTTGCCGTAACTAATCTAGAGAAGGGAGGGGATATATATTTTCCTCATGATAACTTGAGTCCATAGGTTTGTTGAGAAAATAGTATTCCAATGTTCTTTAACCGCCAAAGCTTGTGAGAAATTATAAATATTTTTGATACCCCAGCCTCCCCACTTTTTGGCCAATGAAACTTTGTCCCACTTGACCCATGCAAAGGTCTACCCCTCTCTCTGACCTTGCCAAATAAATTTGCAACAGAACTTCCAAATAATTTTTAGAATGCCTTTTGAAATCCAAGATAGAGACATCCAGAAGACTAGTATGTGACAAATTTAATTAAGACCAGCTTGCCCGCACGGGATAGCCACTTATGACTCCAAGTTTTTATTTTGTTCTCAATTTTTTCCATTAACCACATCCAATCTGCCTTCTTGTAGTCGTTAGGTTTTAAATGGAAGACAAGATATTTTATGCCTTCCTTAAGCATATTGATCTGAAAAGGGAGCAGTCCTCTTGCATAGGATACTTCATCATCATAACATCCAACCACCATGAGAATCAATTTAAGATTGTTTGCAACCATACTCGTCGCTTTGCATAAAAGATGTGTGAGTTTGATCTCACTTGCCACAGGAGTACTCGATATTGTGTCCTGTCTTTTTGCGCTCTTGACCAATCTACTTAATCCTTCTATAACTAATAAAAAAAGGAAAGGCGACAGCGGACAACCTTGACGAAGTCCCCTCTCAATGTGGAAGAAGTTTGATGTTGCACCATTTACTATAACTGCAAAAGTTGTTGTAGTAATACAGCACATGATCCAATTTATTATGTTGTTGTTAAATCCCATATGAGTTAATATCATTCTCATATAGAACTAGTTTGTTCCGTAAAATGATTTTGACAGGTCTATTTTTAGGATCGTTCCTTTCAATTGTATGTAGTTGGATTAATAAATTTGAATATTTAAATTTATACATAAGATTGAATTATTTTGGTTTTAAAGTTATGGGTATATAATTTTGAAATTGGTAGGTTTTTTTTTTGTTTGACCATGAGAGAGCCGAAGGTATACGTTTTTTTTTTTTAATATAGTTAATTTAATATGATCGTGACATTTGAATTTGAATATAAGATATAGTTATTTTTATTGTAAAGTTTGTGGATTTAAAGTTTTAAGTTTGGATAGTGTTTCATTGTTTGCATTCCAATTTTCGAGTTTAGATGGTTTAATTACGAAATGGCTTATAGTGAATAAAAGATTATTGTATTGGTTATGCATTTTTTAGGGTATTTATAACGTTTGCGAGTGGAAATTTTGAAGTATTTGTTTTTTTCAAGTCTTTATCTGTGGGGTTGGTTTTTTATATTAATAATACTTTTTTGTTTTTTTGCTTTTATATTTTGGAGAGAAATACTATTAGGAGAACAATTTCCTATGGATATGTTATTTTATTATGTTTGGATGGTTTTAGTATTTTTTTCTTTCTTCCAAAAAAAAATCTTACATTCTAAAGAAATAATATACATATTTCGTCCAAACACCAGTGGAGCCTTTCAGCATTTTTTAGAAAAAACTTCATTGAAAGAAGTTTATATGGCCTAGGCTACCATTCAAAAGATATAATACAATTATTTAGATCCACACCTTGACTTTCATTGACACCATATAATAGTAAACAAGTTTTTAAAAAAAGAAAAAGAACTCTTTTATAATCCAGATTATATCAAGAGAACATTGTGTTTGGATGTTTGTTAGAGTGTAAGTTCTCTGTAAATTTGAAAGAAACACAATGAGGTTGTATTTAATTTGGTGGAACCTTCAAGATTCTTTCATGGTGTGACAAGGCAACCACTTGTGCTAGATTTCAATGTTGTGGGGTGGATCCCTTGGCACAATTAATAAGGAACCATCTGGTTTTTCCTATCTCTTATTAGTAGGCTCACATGAAGGTGATAGCATGTGTTGCTAAATCCTTGATAGATAGGTATGTGAAAAGAAAAAATGAGAGAGAAATTTTCTCCTTCCCCTATCTCATAATGATAAAAAAAATATTGAAGCCCCTTGAGCCTCTCCCATAACTTATATTGTTCATAAATGTCAATACCATAGTGAGAAGTTGGGGCTCTACCCTATATGACCATGAATAGCCTCCACTAGCATAGGTATGATCATTTATTAGTGTTTTTGTGTTGGGTCGTGGCTCATATTTTGTGTATCATTTGATTTTGGAATTTCACCTTGTGACTCTTGTTTACATGTGTTTTGGTGAAAGACAATGCATAATTTTAAGTTTTTGAATATATATATATATATATATATATATATATATATATATATATATATATATATATATATATTATATATATATATATATATATATATATACATACATATATTCATATAGCTAAAGAATATTTAATTTTAAAAAAAACAAACAGACAAAAACATCTCAATTCAGAAAAGTTTGGTGCAAAGGTCTCTCATCTATTTTAGGTGTTTTCTTTGAATCCTTACTATATGCATATTTTTATCAAGGATTTGGTTTTCATAATTCCCATATTAGACTAAGTATCCAACCATAAGCAATAGGATATCCAACCCCAACCCTAATTTATTTATTCATGATGCTCAATGATCAGGCATGACACAAGCCAACTCATGGTCAAAAAATTGAACACTTGGTTGACCTCACTTTGGCCTCCACCTTAACCACCCACTAGATAGGGTTCTAAATTACCGAACATCTGGGATATATAGGTTTTTAAAAATGGCTCTTAATTATTTCCTATTTTTCAATTATTAAACCTTTAATTTTATCTCATTATAATTCAATTTTGTTTTTGAATAAAAATCAAATAAATTAGACACTAATTCACATAAACTCTATACTAAGGTACTAAAATGCACATGCAATGTACCCAGGATATGCATGGAAGGGAAATTATTTATTGAATCAATATGTGAATCTACAACATGCTCTCTTAAAGAGTATTTAGCCCCATTACCTATCTCATAATGAATAAAAACAATGTTGAAGATTCTTGAGCCTCCCCCATAACTCATATAGTCAGTAGATGCCAATCCTTTATTGAGAAGTTGGGCCTCTACCCTATATGACCATGACTAGCCTCCAATAGCATGGGTATGATCATTTCTTAGTGTTTTTATGATTGGGTTGTGGCTCATCATTTGGTATATCAATTGACTTTGGAAATTCATCATGTGGCTCTTGTTTACATGTGTTCTATCCAAAGACAATGCCCAATTAAGTTTTGAAAATATTTTGTTTATGCCTATGGAGGCTACATTAGCAATGTGTATTTTTGTATTAAATCTTTATTAACAATTCTTTAATTAATAGCTAAATAAATATTTAATTTAAAAATAAAAATAAAATCATCTCAATTCACAAAAATTTGGTGTAAAGGCCTCTCACTGCTTTTAGGTGTTTTCATTGAATCCTTAATCTAAGCATATTGTTACCAAGGATTTAGTTACCATAATTCTAATATTAAACTAAGTATCCAGACATAATATTAGACTATCCAACCTCAAGACTTAGTTGTTTATTCATGATTCTCAACAATTAGACATGACACAAGTTAACTCATAATCAAACAAAAGAACACCTCAATTTGGCCTCCATCTTAACCACCCACTAGCTAAGAATTTACGTTGCCAACCATCTAGGATCTATAGGTCAAGCAAAATGCCTCTTAATTTTTTCCTTTATTTTTTATTATTAACCCTTTAATTTTCTCTTGTTATAATGCAATTATGTTTTTTAATAAAAATCAAATAAACTAGACATTTATTCACATAAACCCTATATGAAGGTTCTAAAATGCACATACAAGGTGCCTAGGAAATGCATGGAAGGGTAATGTTTTATTCAAGAAATATGGGCATCTAAAACATGCTCGCCCTAATAGAATAGAAGAGGAAAAGTTAGATTACGTGCACCTGATGCTTTGGGTGAAGACATCATAGGAACAAAGAAGGGAGACATTTCCTTCAAAAAGACTTCGAGGATTATTGATGGTAGGGGGTTGCACAAATTAATGAAACCCTTAGGCTATTAAGATATATGGTGATTATTGAAATATCATAATCCTATCAACTACTAGAAGAGATTAAAACATGGAAAGAGGAATTTGATTTAGTTCTAGGCCATAAGATGGGAATACATGAGAAAGGAAAAGAGGTAGTAGATACACTAGCCTTCTATATGTATGATAATAAGAATGCTTTCCCAAAGAGAATAGACGATGACAACTTATTGCATGCACCTAATGCTTAGTCCATCAATATGGGGTGTTAAATTAGGAATTTTGTGGTCAAGATATCATAGAATCAAAAAATGTACAGGCTTCCTTTAGAAAGACTTCCAGGATTGTTGATAGGGAGGTGTTGCACAAGTTAATTGACTTCTTAATCTATTAAAAGACAAGTTAAGCCCTTTGGTCCCAAATATTAAGGCCCTAAAAAGATTCATTATTAGTTTATTTTTTGTATTAGGAGGCTAGTTAATACCTTTCATTGTACTCTTTCTTTTTAATTGTACCCTTTAGCTCATATATATATATATATATATATATATAATATATATATATATATATATATAAGCTAATCTTGGGGTCATCAAATCTTGTCTCACACATGGTATTAATTGTAAAAGGAGGTTTCCCCCTCGAAGGGGACTATAATTGTTGGCTTCTTATCATTTTCAGGGTGCATGGTTCATAACATTTGGTATTAGAGCTATGAACCTATGGTTTTACTGCTTCAAACGAGCTGTCTTAGAATTTTCACTATAGAAAAATTTAGGAACGTTTCAGACTATGAAATTTTGAGAAAATATAGAAGACATTTTAAGGTGTGTTTGATAAAAAATTTAGATTTTGGTTTGCTACACTTTCAAATATATAATCTATGAAAGTTAGGGTTTGTGAATGGTCTTGAAATCAGCTTCAAATAAGAGATTTTTGAATTTTTAGTATAATTATTTTTTCTCAAAAGATTAAGACCATGAAGGTTTGAAAATATTTAGAAAAAATCTCAAGGTATGTATAGTAAAAAAATGTATATTTTCACTCATTATAATTTTGAAGATATACCCTATGAAACTTAGGCATGTGAATGGTCCTAAAATAAATTTCAAATGAGTGATCTTGGTAATTTCTCCATAACTCTTTTTGAGATGTTTTTTACTATGAAATTTTCAAATATATGAGGAGACATCGAAATACATCAAGTAAAAATTTCGTAAACATATTTGAAGAATTAGACATGTAGAAATACTTACAAGTTCGGTTTTCAAATAAGGTCAAAAATCAACAAATCTTTAAAAAGTTACCAGAACTTTCACTTGCAATATTCCATTTTTGTGGTTGTACTCACAAAATAAGCACATTTTTACGGAATTAAAATTACATATACAGCAAGCCAAGTGGCAGAAGCATTCATGAAGGAAATTTGTGGACTTCATGGTATTCCTAAGGTAATAGCAAGTGATAGAGATCCAAATTCATGGGTAACCTAGGGAAAGAAGAGTGGAAGAAGAGTGGAACAACAAAATCAATGAGTTCAGCATATCATCACAAACATATGGTAAGATAATAATATTTAACATATGTTTAGAGGGCTATCTATGATGTTATTATTCATATAAGCAATCTCAATGGATGAAGTGGCTTCCTCTAGCAGAATAGTGGTATAATACTACATATCATACATCTAATCAAATGACCTCATTTGAGGCTTTTTATGGATATCCAGACAAAATAATATATATTTTGGTTTGCTATAATCTATGGAATTTAGGGTTTTTGAATGGTCTTGAAATTAGCTTCAAACAAGTGATTTTGAAATTTTTAGTATAATTTTTTCTCGGAAGATTAAGACCATGTTATTTTGAAAAGATTTAGAAAACATCTCAAGGCATGTATAATAAAAATTATAGATTTGTGTTCATTATAGTTTCTAGATATACCCTATGAAACTTAGGGCATGTGAATGGCCTTGAAATCAGTTTCAAACGAGTGATCTTGGTCATTTCTATATAACTATTTTTGTGATACTTTTGACTATGAAATTTTTAGATATATGAGGAGACATATTGAAATCCTCAAGTAAAAATTTCATAAAAATATTTGAAGAATTGGACACGTGGAAATCCTTACAAGTTCGGTTTTTACAAGAGGTCAAAAATCATCAAATTTTAAAAAAATTATTGAAACATTCACTTGCAACGTTCCATTTTTGTGTTCATACTCACAAAATATGCACATTTTTATGGAATTCAAATTTCACATATAACATGACAATTGGAAAGAGTTTTCATGAAGGAAAATAATGGATTTCATGGTCTAATCTAGATTTATGAAGGAACGAAATGAAATACAGATTTAAACAAAAAAACATAGAGATATAGTGAAATATAACTTCAATTAATAAATAGCAACTGCTGAAAATTGTTTACATGCATAAAACAATCAACTAGCTTGGTTGATGGTACGTTATATCTTAGAAGAGATGTTGATGGCTACATGCCTTTTGAACTTAGTTACAATGAGGCTTTGATGCCTTTTTATCATGAAGAAACAATGAGAAACCCTAAACATCCAAAAACCTAAACCTAGAAGATGAAGCACGAAATGTGTGTGGGCCCCATTGGGGTTAGTTGTAACGTCAACTTCCGGGGTCGTAACTTAAGCATAAAATATTAGTTTGGCACACACGATACCTCATTAGAAATATCTTTTTGAGGAAAATAATTTACGACTACAAATAGCTAACTAGTAGCTTCTATTTTATGTTTCCTAAAAAATGTCGTTTAGGGCCTCAAAACGGCTCTGGAAGTTTAGGACCCAAAAAACTGCTAAAAATAGAAAGTATGCTAGAAAATAGGAAACTTAAAGGAAACATGTTGAGGGTCCAAGTGGAATAGGCAGGTGGCTACCAATATCCACTTAGATCAGTCCTCCCCCCTTAGGAAGCAAAGGTCCCCATTGCATTGAGTGCCTCCATGAGATGGGGAAACTTCTACTGAACTTGGTCCCTGGTGAACTACTTGCCTTGGTGCAACAGCTGGTCGGATTTGACTACTCGATATAGCTAATGCATCCTCTATTGTCGAGTCCTCTTCATTTTTGTTTCCATGATCTGATCATTTGTGGCATGTTCAATGCAATCTGAGTTGAGCTTTGTTGGTGTTAGCTACTCAACAATGTCTGATATGTTCAGCAATGGTTGAAAGTATGGCCAAAGGCGGTCCACGTTGAATATTGGGTGCAAGACAAGGAATGGGAGAACACTTAGCTCGAAAACATTATCATCCATAACCTTGGTGATGGTGTAAGGGCCATATCAAAGTGGTTGAAGCTTCTGATGGCCTCTAGTAAGGTGTTCCTTCTACAAATGTAACCAAATTTTGTTGCCCACTTGAAACTTATGTGTGGCACCCAATGTTGATCATGATGTTATTTGTACTTGAAATTGGATTTATCCAGGATATTATGAACCTATTGGTGGATTTTATGGATTTGTTCAATAAACTTGGCGCCTTTATCATCTTTGTACTGAACATGTGCAGATTCAGCACGTGTAGTCGCAAGAGGCCTTGCAACATCAATGGGACACAATGGTTGAAATCCCAAGCCCACTTGAAAGGGGTTGTGGATGATCGAGCTATGGATAGATTTTTTATAGTTGTGTTGCACATAAGGAAAATTCTCTATTTATTTGTATAGCTTGAGAGGTACTCCAAGCCCTAGGATTCGGGGTTTGGAGGGAAAAGTGCCACAAGGGTCACTTGTGGGCTTAGAACCCAAGGTTGGGGTTTTGCACCCATCAAGATTTGGACCAAAACCATGAAGAATTTGAGCATGAGAAAATTTTAGGTGATAGATCTTGGCATGTCGATTCTAACGCTCCAAAGGTCACTCAAATCAGATCTCTAGAAACGAAGATATGAATTTTTTAAGTTGATAATTAATTATGGACAGTCAAGTCATGTAGGCTTGAAGTGAATTCATCCAAGAGACAAGTCTCTTCAAATGAATTCGTCGAGCCCTATTTATGTGTATATATAGAGTTGGACTGGAGGACTTATTCCTCATCCATTAGTGCAACAAAAACACAATAGGTCAGCTCTTTGAGAAGGTAACATTCTATGTTTTGGGTCATAATTAAAGGCAAGACAAGCGAAGAGGTTGGAGGATTATTTGAAGGTTATTTCAGGCATCCGAGGAGCTGGAATGAATGTCTTGGATCCTTGTTAGAAGTGCAAGGGAGAATAATTCGTGTTGTAGCTCTGTTGGATGCAGAAAAGAGGCAACGAGGGGTTGTTTCATGTGGGTTGGAAGTGGTAACGCAAGACTGTGGTAGGATGTAGGCGTAGCCACCACAAAACTGGGCAGCATGGAGGTGTTAGGGGTTGTAAAGTGCCCAGAACAAAAACACGTGTGGAGAGGAGTCTTCCTTACCTAGACCACAAGAAAATGAAGGTTGTTTGGTGATTATTTTAAGCAATGATGCAGCGTGTGGATGCCCTAACCAGTGATTGTTAGGAATAGCATAAACACAATAGATTTAAGGAAACATTTTTGTTTTATGTTGGGTCATAGATTTTTACCGATTTTGGATCAGATTGTTAGGCAGCCTATGGGAGCCAATTTGGAGGCTTTGATTCGATGATCAGAAGTCTTCATCAGTGTAGATCATGCAATGAAGAATTGGGCATCATTGGTCTAGTGGAGGGTAATATGTTGATATCACAAAGTAGCCCTAGATGAGCTAGCTTGAAGTGATGAAGAGGAGTTGAAGGTTGGGTGAAGATTGGTGCCAAAGTGTAGTACCTTGATGGGCTAAGGTGATTGCTAGCCTGGTAGTTTGGAGCTCCAGAATTAGGCCTACCCAGAGAGCAGATTGGATCAGCCTATGTATATGCTACAAAAGTGACTTGCAACAGTGATAGATGGCAGCCCTCCTAGAGTCTCGATGTGTTGTACTTTGAAGGACTAAGGGGAAGCTAGTGAGAAGTACGAGATAAAGGGATCGGCAAGACAAGATATGACATCGATTATGTGAAACATGTTTGTCATTCTATCTTGTATACCATAGACTATTATATTATTCAAATTTGGTTTAATATAATGAATATTGGGGTTGTACATTATTGTACAATATTTGTTAAAAATTATGTATACTTGTGCATATGTGATTTACTGTTTTATATTTTCCGTTGTGCAAAATAGTTATTGTTGAGATTCTTGGTTTGGTAGCGTTAGAGATTCTAAGATTCTAACCTAGACCCAAGGTCGTGGACATCCAAAATGGTATCAAAACATGTTTGAGCTACTTTGGAAGTCAATGAATCAGAGTTATGCACATTGAAGTATAGCTTAAGAGGGACTTGGTCACATTATATGTGACAATGTCGAACTTGCAGGCTAGTATCTGGTATGAGGATAGGTTATAGGGGTTCTCCAGCTATAGTCCATGGAAGGAAAGGATCAATTGGTCTTGTAGGTCAACAGGATATGGGAGTTCAATAAGAAAGCCATCAAGAAGCCAACTGACCCAAAGGAGCTGGAAGTGTACGAAGATTTGTATATGAGGGTGAGAGTGATCATCCTAGATGGTGTGAAGGATGCCCTAATACCTCATTTGTCCTAGAAGAATACCGCACATGAGATGTGGATGGCTCTTCAAAATTTATTCCAAAATAAGAATGTGAATCGGGTAATGGCATTGGAGGATAAGTTGAAGTACACCAAGATGATAAAGGGTGAAGGCATGACTTCGTATTTTACGAGATTGTCTCAAGTCAAAGATGAGGTTGTTGTCATCAGTGTGACTATTTCATATGGATATATGGTGAAGATTTCCTTGAAAGGGTTCACTGAGGAATTCAATCCCTTCATCAAAGGAATCATTGCTAGAGAGAAGTTTCTAGACTGGAATATCCTGTGGGACAACTTCATTTAGGAAGACTTGTGAGATAAGGATCTTCATCCAAAGAATAAGACTTTTGATGATGATGTGGCACTTGCAGCGCAAATGAAGGGTAAACAGAAGAAGGAGTTGAGTAAGGTCAAGTGTTTCAACTATGGCAAAATGGGTCATTTTTCGTCAAGATGTATTATGAAGAAGAAGGGAGATGACGAGAAGAATAAAATAAAGTAGGTCATCAGTGCTTCCACTTTTGTTGAGATAGATTATCTCACCAAGAGATTGGAGGAGGAGAACTTTTCTATGATCTATCATTTCTCGCAGGGTACTATCAATGAGAATGGATGGTATGTGGACAGTGGTACGATGAAGCATATGACAAGGTCATAGGAGGTTTTTGAGACTCTAGCGAAATTCGAATTGAAGTTTCACATGGTGTTGGGCAACAAGAGACAATTGGAGATCTGAGGATTAGTTGTTGTGCCATTCAAGATGGAGACATGACGTGTGATGTGGGTCTAGGATTTATTGTTTGTACCAGGACTCATATATAGCATGATATCCATCTTGATGATCGAGAGGAAGGGGATTTAGGTCATGTTCCAATATGGGAAGGTAAGAATTGGGCCCAGAGGCTCTAAGTCCAATGGGATTGCACTCGAAGTTAGAGAGCGTGTTTTCTACAAGTTGACGAGTAAACCTGTGTACCATGAAAAGAAGCAGGTGGAGCAATTGAAGGTTCCAGAGAAGCAGGATCAGGTGCAAGTGCATGTGTAGGCTTCATAGGAGCAGGTACAGGTTCTCAAGAATAAGGTACACCTTCCCGAGAAGAAGTTCCAGGTTTTAGATACTCAAAGGGAATCAAGTTCAAGAGGGAGTTTGCAGGTTTAGAGGGAGACTCTACAATCCAAGAAGAGTGTGTGGTCAGTAGGGAGCAAGAGTGTTCCTAAAACTACCAAGAATGAATCATGGAGAGAGTGGAAGACATTACTGGAAAAGAAGAAGAAGCAGGGTGATTCCAATAGTGACAACGACACTTCCGAGAAGGGCGTAGTTCACAGAACAGGGATTGTTGCAATTGTGAGTGCTAGGAGTTGGGCAAGTGTTGCGAGTAGTGATTATGATGATAAGTTACTTTCGAGCCTTGGAAGTACCTCCCTTACTAAGAGGGAGTGTTTATTTGTGTACCTTGGGAGGTACTCCAAGCCCTAGGGTTTAGGGTTTGGAGGGAAAAGCACCACCAGGGTCACTTGTGGGCTTGGAGCCCAAGGTTGGGCTTTTCCACCCATCAAGATTGGGGCCAAAACCATGAATAATTTGAGCATGAGAAAATTTTAGGTGATATATCTTGGCGTACCAATTCTAATGCACCAAAGATCACTCAAATCAGAGCTCTACAAACGAAGATATGAATTTTTGAAGTTGACAATTAATTATGGACAGTCAAGTCATGTAAGCTTGAAGTGAATTTGTCCAAGAGACATGTCTTGTCAAATGAATTCATGGAGATCTCTTTATTTGTATATATATATTTAGAGTGGAGGACTTATTCCTCATCCATTTGTGCAACAAAAACACAATAGATCATCTCGTTGAGGAGGGAACATTCTCTATTTTGGGTCGCAGTTAGAGGCAAGACTAGTGAAGAGGTTGGAGGATTTTTTGAAGGGTATTTTAGGCATCCGAGGAGCTGGAATGAACGTCGTGGATCCTTTCTATAAGGCTGAGGTAGAAGGATTTGTGTTCATTGGTCTAGTGGATGGCTATGTTTTGATAGACCAAAGTATCATATACAATCTATCTTGAAGTGACGAAGAGGAGCTTAATTTTGGGTGAATATTGGTGCCAAAGTGCAGTACCTTGATGGACTAAGGTGACTACTAGCCTAGTAGTTTGGAGCTTGGGAATTAGGCCTACCCAGAGAGCATATTGATCAGCCCATGTACATGCTACAGAAGTGACTTGCTGTGGTGTTAGGTGGCAGCTGCCTGGAGTCTCGATGTGTTGTCCTTTGAAGGACTAAGGGGAAGCTAGTGACTAGTATGGGAGCAAAGGACTGACAAGAGAAGAATCGACATCAAGTCTATGGAGCATGTTTTTCATTGTATCTTGTATATCATAGATTGTTCTATTACTCAAATTTGGTTTAATATAACAAATATTTGGGTTTACATTAATGTACAATATTTGTTAAAAAATTTGTACACTTGTCCATATGTGATTTACTCCTTTATATTTTCCATCGTGCAAAGTAGGTCTTGTTGAGATTCTTGGTTTGGTAGAGTTAGAAATTCTAAGATTCTAACGTAGACCCAAGATTGTGGAAATTTAACACTCTCACCCCATGTTCATGGGTGCTTGGAGTTGTACATGTGCAATATGTGCACTATCATCTTGTTGACAACCTTTGTCTAACCATCAATCTCAAGATGGAATTTAGTAGACTTGGTGATTTTAGTGTCCAAAAATGATCGAAGGCTTAACCAAAATGCACTCAAGAACATACTATTGTGATCTGATATAACGGTTTATGGAATCGTGAAATGTACCCATACTCATTCGAAGAATAGTTTGGTAGTTTATTTTGTTGTGATACTCTTCTTGCAAGCAGTCAATATAGCTGTTATCAGAAAATCAGTACTAAGGGCTGCTACTTAATAAGATCTCATGAAACTGTTTCAGACCAAGCTTTAGACTAAGGTTTAGCCTCCTTAGTCAGAGAGGGCTCTCTCACAGATTTTTGATATGCTTAAAAGGACAAGAAAGATGGCTAACTCTTTAATTTGTATATAAAATTCATGCTGGTTGGAACAACAAAGATAAGGCTTCTCCCATTGGGCTCATGGAGTCATACATTCCTACAGTAAACCAGTAGCTACTCATCATGGTAAACCAAGGCTATAATTTACCAATGTTCAAAACATCTACCAAGAAGAACCCTCAACTCAAAAACCATACACAGGAAGTCTAGCACTGTATGTGAATTCAGAGTGATTGCATGTTAGTGAACTGTAAAACAAGATGAAACCAAACCACATATATTCTGAACATTTGAAACACAAGATGAATCTGGGAAGAAACAGTGTACTTTCTATTACTGTCAAAACACTTTACATAAGCCAATATGAAAACTCTGTTTTTTTGATAAAAATCTCCAACCCTTTTTACATCAGAGTTTTTCCCATATATAGGAAACAAAACTAGACTACCTTGAGTCTCCTCCTCCAACATGAGGGGAGCTCGAAAACCTATCATTAATTACCTTATCTATATTTAAACTAACTTATTAAATACAAAGGTATTGTGCTTTCAATACATAGAGTCCTATTCCTATTCAAACTCTAATTATATCTCCTTGTGTGCATGATTCCCTCTTGATCTTCGACACTTGTACTATTTCTGTAGTGGCTGAAATGCATTTGATAGGCATTCACTGAACGAGCTGCCTTGGATTCCAACTGTGCTGATGACTCAACATTTGGTGAAGATATATACTCTGTTTTCACGGCCCCTGCTTTCCATCCATCTTTATTTTCAAAAGAACGTGCTTGAAGCTGTTTAATATCTTTGATGACCATGCATAACACCATATGCCTAATGATCTGGATGCGTTGTGAACTGGACATGTGTTCAACCCAAAATTTCGGTAACCCTACCAGAACCCTAATATTACGGTCATAAAGTAGCTTTAGGAAGACTTTAGCAAAAAACCAAAATGTTCTACCTTTTTGCTCTAATGCTTACATCTGTCATTCTTTGAATGTTTTGGCAGCCTTTTATGATCTCTTTCCTATCCTCGAAGCCTTCCCTTACAAAATTTGCTGACCTCAGCATCAATTTCATTTTTTTTTTTATAAAAACAGTCACCTACAGCAGTTTCGTAGCGCGCTACGAAACTGCTGTTCCTTTCCAAAATTACATTCTTTAATGAATTTACCAATTACTTTGTGACTGTTACAGCTTCGCTTTTGGCTCCAAAATTCCTAATTTGTCTTCCTTTTATATATGCCTCAAAAACCAATGAACTTAAGAAAAATAAAACAAAAACTTGGAGCAACATCTGACCTTAAAAATTCGCAATTTTTTATTTGGCAGCTAACTTGCCTAACTGAGCTTTTAGTTTTGCAAGTTCGTTTTCCATGGCTGCAATTTCTGATACAGTTTTCTCTAAATTAGCCATTTCTTCCTCAGCTGCCTCCCATTTCTCCTTGGAAGATGAGGTTTTAGTTTCCTTGACAATGGGAACTTTTTTCTTCATATCTTTCTTTTTGACCTCCTTTGCTTTTTCTGCTTGAGCTATCTGCTTTTCCATTTCTTTGGCCTGTCCTCTGTGTATATTTTTCTTTTGATTTCCTCTGCCTTCTCTGCTTTAGGCAGTTGTCTAATTTCTTTTGTTGCAGTTACCTTGACAGCTACCTCATCTTTGTGGACTTGCTCCGCTGCTTGGATTTGTCTCCTGGTGATTGGCCTTCGGGGTTTGACCATAAATTCCTTACCAGACTTTTCAAACCTTAGCCTTTTTGAGGCTTTTGATTTTTTGGTGCTATCAAGTGATGACTGGGTTAGGTCAATAGGCATTGACTCAACCTGCACTGATGTGGCTTGTTCGAAATCAATTGCCTCCAGCAAATCCTTTAGACTAGCCTTTGACATAGGGCTTTCTTCCTCTGCTATTGATTTTCCTTTTTCTCTGCTTAGCTGACTTCTGGTTCTGATTCTTGTTACTTGTTCAATTCCACTTGGCCCTGATGCATCTTTCTGGTGTTTGATTTTCTCCTTTGATGACTTGGGTGTCTCTTTTGCTGATGGTTTAGGTATCTCTTTTATGACCACAGACTTCTCTGATTTCCTTGACTTAGTTTTGGACTTCTTTTGGTCTTTTACCTCCTTCCTGAGCTCAGCCAAGGTAGGTTCTTCAAATCTTCTTTCTTTTTCCCTATCTGGCAATGGAGTGAGACCTGTCTTGCTTTGGAAACCAGCCATAAAAATAAAAGAATCCCAATCTCTACCAATTTTTTGCAAACTATCTAACACCAGCAACTTTATTAAACCATGGTGGAACAGGGAAGATTCACAATCATCTTTCTTTAACTGAACTTTGTCGCACATTTTACTAAGGCTTCTGAATAAGTAGAAAGGGAGGTATATTGATGCTTTACCTGTGAAATGTAACAAGAGCTTGAAGTGATAAGAATAAACTTTGGTGTACCTTCCCTCACATGTGAGGTATTTCTGGATGCCTGTGAGGAGCAGAGCATAATGTTCTTTTATATAATTCCTTGGCACAGCTTTGGTGAGGTCCTCATTTACATATTGATCCTTCAGAAATTCCTTACAGGGAGTCATGTCAAACTTGAAATTCTTGAACCACTCTTGTCCACCTCTCGGAATTTCAGTGACAGAAGAAATGGTTTGTGGAGACACAGGGAACTCTAGCATTGACACCTTAGAATTCAAACCAGTAAAATTTAGTGCAAAAGCTTTCGTTACCTCTGTATGTCCTCCCTTCAACTTTTCGCAAAACCTCCAGCAACCAGCATTTTTAAAAGCTCGTGCTACACCTTCATCTCTGAGTGTAAGATCAAGCCCCTCTGGCTCGGTTCTTAGGCACCTTCTGGATCGATGTACTCTTTTCTCCATCTTGCTCAGAATATCTTCACACAAAGAACTGATCAGCAACTACAATTCACAATACAACTTCGGCTTTAGAGTGCAGGCTCGCTTGCAATGATCCCTTTTTAAATGAAAACTTGGGCTTCTTTGCGTTTTTCAAACATTCGTCATACAACAGGCATGTTAACGCACCATGAATAAACATTATGACACTACCATACCTCATAAGATCTCTTAAAATAATTGTCATGTGCGTGATCCTAAATCTGATGGCGGAATAATAACTTATCATGACCTGGAGAAGACATCGACTGACAAAATGTGAACGGACCTAATGACTCATCTCCCCAGATTTGACATTTCAAGAAAATGCACTGCAAAAAACCCCGAATCCCCGATTTTGTAGCGCAGACAATTATGAATTGACAAACCGCGCTACGAAATGGATGCTAGATGATACACTGCGAAAAGGTGGAAAAAATGATTGCGCAGCTAAATTAGCCAATCAGATTGCGCTGCGAAACCATGCAAAATACCAATGACGCAAACAAGACAAGACATGCCTTAAACAATAATGATGGAGGGCATCTAACGGTT